>BDUI01000379.1:154039-168259 GCA_002335545.1 Apodemus speciosus | reverse complement strand
AAGAAGGAAGGAGTGGACCCTGGATCTGGAAAGGCTCAGTGCATCAATGTAGGGGAATACCAGAACAGGGAAGTGGGAAGGGGTGGATGGGGGAACAGGCGGAGGGAAAAGGGCATGTGGGACCTTTGGAGGGCGGGGAACCAGGAAAAGGGAAATGAAATGTAAATAAAAAATATATCCAATTAAAAAAAAAGAGTTCTTATAGAAGATGTATTACCAAAAAAGTATTGTAGGGTAATTGCACTCTGCAATTTTCTTTATAATTCAAGATGCCTAACAATGCTTTCTTCATTGGGGAGGTAAAAGAGGACGACAACTCCCACCATCACCCAAATTTTGACTGTAAGTGTTGCCCAGTTGAGAACGGCAGTAGGTACTGGACATTCACAAAGTATATTCCAGAGGCTCATGCACTAGTCCTGGGATTTACGCAAAGCTGGCTATATCAAACATGGTCGAAGGCACTGAGGCATTAGTAAGGTGACGGAGCTGTGAAGGCATGCAAACCACTGCGCGCGCACACTAGCTTCAGTCCGTGGAGAGCATAAGTGAAAGCGTGACAGCCGAGTCCAGATCCACAGAGCCCACAGGAAGCCAGACACAGTACGCCTGGAATCCCGGCAGGCACTCCCACACTGAGATGGGAGGAAAAGACTGGAAAATTCCAGGAAGCTTGCACCAGTTAGCCTGATATCCACATTGGCAAACGGCAGGATGCCCCGTTTCACATAAGTTGGTGGGTGAAGAGCAACAGTTGAGGTTATCTTCTGACCTCCATACATGGCTCGTGCTCACAAGGGACGCCAACACACGGGAGCACATCTGGAACGAGACAGCCTGTCAGAGACAGGGGCTAACTAAACTAAACTAAGCTAAGCTAAGCTAAACAGACCCTTAACCTAAAACTGGCAGGGAACTTTGCAGGTGCCAATATTTTTTGTGTCCCAAGGGAAATCAAATTTGCTATCCTATATATTTGACCAAGAGAATCTAAAAATAATTACTTATATAGAGTTTGAATGGCACGGAATTTGTGATGGGGCAGAGTTGGCAAAGCTCTGGGTGTGTGAGAACAGGAAGCTGCTGTGGCGGCGGGAGCGAAGGTGGCTCCTGGGGTGAGGCCAGCGGTGGACAACGTGAAGATGTACACCGACTACAAATGATACAAATAAGGCAACACACAAAGGAAGGAAAGACAATGAGGCTTGAAAATCAGAGGTGATTTTTGATTTTTTTAAACTGTGTAATTTTTCTGTAATGCAGAAATTAAAACCTTTTGTTTTTTTTAAAGATGAGATCATCAAGGAATTCCCATCAGTTGCTGGATCTCTACCACCCAGTGCTGTCTCTTCTTTCTTTTGGACAGTGCTCTGGGGACAGTTCAGGACCTCACTCATGCCAACCAGGACTTCCACAAATGAGCTACTCTCCCAGACCAACAGAGAATTCTAGTTTTTTTTGTTAGACTTAGAAACCAAAACCATGAAGTTAGTGTTGAGAAAGGTTAAAGGAAAACTGGCAGACATGGCCATCTCAAGGTGTGTAAAGGGCYTGTGCACTTGACTTCTGTGTCTGATGTGCCAATCACAGGACTTGCTGGCAAAGCTCATGGGGAACTCCACTGCACGTAAGAGGGGAGCACGGAGACCAAGTCGGACGAGCTGCATTACAGAAAGAGCTTAGCCTGCCCAGGCACCTTGGAAAACCGAAATACACTATCTGAGCACGGTGGGTGTCTGCAGTGGCTTTGTGCTAGTGGAGTGTTCTGTCAGGGCTGCAAAAGGAAAGCCAAGAGGTTGGCCAATTCTCCCTCGCCTCCAGCCTGGCACCATCAGCATCCAGCACGGTATCTTCAGCTACCCCCGCCGGTGGGAAAGATGCTAAGTGCTCCTTGTTAGCAACAGTCAGTGCTCTAAGATGTTGTTAAGGAAGGACAGCACACACTGTTAGGTGCACAGGYTCACTGTCTTAGCGTTTCGGTGTGTGGAATCAGGATTCACGGGTGATGCATCCTTTTCTTTAGAGTGCTCTTTATGTTCAAGTGAAAACGGACAGCTCTGTTATYACTTCTCATCAAATGTTAGCGTTGTGAACGTTTCTTATTCAGGATATCAGCCTTGCTTTTTGTATAAAAAGTCAATCATGTGGAAAAATTTAATTCTTTCTCCATTTATTCAATATAACAGCTGATCAGCAACAGTGATATTTGTACAGGGAATGAAAATAATTGGGGAAGAAAGTCTATATTTTGTTTGCGTTTAAGGCATGCTTTGTATTTAGCAGAACATTTTATCATCATGCATCGACCACTCTAATTCAGAATGAACATCAAAGCAAATGCAAGAGGGAAGAAATGGCTTTTTTGTTTTTGTTTGCTTTAGAGCCAATACAGTACCAATGACTTCAAAATTAAATGAGGCTGGAAAACTAATGACTAAGTTCATCTTGAGCCACTTTAAACATAAGGATGTGGCACACTGAGAAGAAAGATGTCAGTATAGCCTTGAAAGTACAACACTATACACACACACACAAAACACACACACACACACAAAACACACGCGCACACACACACACACACACACACACACACACACACACACACGTGGCATGTATTGACAGGCAAAGCTCCTGTGCAGCCCGTAGCCTGTTCTCACAACACACACAAACCCTGCAACAATGTGGTAAATGAATAGTCATGCAAACCCTTGATGTTATTATTTGAGATAAAACAAGGTATTTTAAAATTCTATCTGCACCTGTCCTTAGTGACTTTCTTAAGACACTACACACCATGGAGCAAGCAGCACCATGCCGAGTCCAAGCTTCGGAAGGCCATCACTGTGTAAATGCGTGTTCATACGGTGACTTTTGCTCACTCATGTACAAAGACAAAAATTAATACAGTATGAGACCATCACCTTACACGATTTCCATACATCGAGAGACCAGTGCATGCGATAGTTTGAATACCCACGCTGCAGGGTAAGGAAGCACAGGGGAGTCAGCAAGGCACTCAGTCTAATTTGGTGCCTTTAAAGGGAGATAACAGGAATGAAATGAATCTATGTGCCTCCTAACTGTCTTGAAGAGGAGCATTATTTGTAACTTGAAAATACAATACTTTTTACATATACCAGATGTAAAACTAACAGCGGATAGTCAAGACACTAAAAATCACTATTAAGCCATGGCCAAGAGGCTGCTCTCTATTTTAGGACTGTTCTTTAAGCGTGAGTGGGGACTTCTGGGGAGCAGGCCTCGCTGACGGGCCCTGGCTGGCCTGGGTGTGTTTGTTCTTCTCAGTGAGTCGTACTCTCCTCTCCACTGCACTTGCAAGTCCCACACTCTGAATCAGAGCAGGTTTGCACAGACTTGGAGATGCAAAAAGATATCCAGCTATCAGTTTGATGTCTGGAACATTACTTATCATCTACTTCACAGAGGAGAAAAGTTTGGAGAAATTAGGGTTAACGTTATATAATAGAAATTACAATACATAACATCAGTGCTCAAATACAAATCTAGTCTAAAACTTCAAATAATTAGCAATAGAGTTCAATGTTTATTTAGTGAGCAGAAAAAATGTTCAATAGGAAGAACTATTCCATTATAAGCTTGAGGAGTCTGGNTGTGCACTTGACTTCTGTGTCTGATGTGCCAATCACAGGACTTGCTGGCAAAGCTCATGGGGAACTCCACTGCACGTAAGAGGGGAGCACGGAGACCAAGTCGGACGAGCTGCATTACAGAAAGAGCTTAGCCTGCCCAGGCACCTTGGAAAACCGAAATACACTATCTGAGCACGGTGGGTGTCTGCAGTGGCTTTGTGCTAGTGGAGTGTTCTGTCAGGGCTGCAAAAGGAAAGCCAAGAGGTTGGCCAATTCTCCCTCGCCTCCAGCCTGGCACCATCAGCATCCAGCACGGTATCTTCAGCTACCCCCGCCGGTGGGAAAGATGCTAAGTGCTCCTTGTTAGCAACAGTCAGTGCTCTAAGATGTTGTTAAGGAAGGACAGCACACACTGTTAGGTGCACAGGYTCACTGTCTTAGCGTTTCGGTGTGTGGAATCAGGATTCACGGGTGATGCATCCTTTTCTTTAGAGTGCTCTTTATGTTCAAGTGAAAACGGACAGCTCTGTTATYACTTCTCATCAAATGTTAGCGTTGTGAACGTTTCTTATTCAGGATATCAGCCTTGCTTTTTGTATAAAAAGTCAATCATGTGGAAAAATTTAATTCTTTCTCCATTTATTCAATATAACAGCTGATCAGCAACAGTGATATTTGTACAGGGAATGAAAATAATTGGGGAAGAAAGTCTATATTTTGTTTGCGTTTAAGGCATGCTTTGTATTTAGCAGAACATTTTATCATCATGCATCGACCACTCTAATTCAGAATGAACATCAAAGCAAATGCAAGAGGGAAGAAATGGCTTTTTTGTTTTTGTTTGCTTTAGAGCCAATACAGTACCAATGACTTCAAAATTAAATGAGGCTGGAAAACTAATGACTAAGTTCATCTTGAGCCACTTTAAACATAAGGATGTGGCACACTGAGAAGAAAGATGTCAGTATAGCCTTGAAAGTACAACACTATACACACACACACAAAACACACACACACACACAAAACACACGCGCACACACACACACACACACACACACACACACACACACACACGTGGCATGTATTGACAGGCAAAGCTCCTGTGCAGCCCGTAGCCTGTTCTCACAACACACACAAACCCTGCAACAATGTGGTAAATGAATAGTCATGCAAACCCTTGATGTTATTATTTGAGATAAAACAAGGTATTTTAAAATTCTATCTGCACCTGTCCTTAGTGACTTTCTTAAGACACTACACACCATGGAGCAAGCAGCACCATGCCGAGTCCAAGCTTCGGAAGGCCATCACTGTGTAAATGCGTGTTCATACGGTGACTTTTGCTCACTCATGTACAAAGACAAAAATTAATACAGTATGAGACCATCACCTTACACGATTTCCATACATCGAGAGACCAGTGCATGCGATAGTTTGAATACCCACGCTGCAGGGTAAGGAAGCACAGGGGAGTCAGCAAGGCACTCAGTCTAATTTGGTGCCTTTAAAGGGAGATAACAGGAATGAAATGAATCTATGTGCCTCCTAACTGTCTTGAAGAGGAGCATTATTTGTAACTTGAAAATACAATACTTTTTACATATACCAGATGTAAAACTAACAGCGGATAGTCAAGACACTAAAAATCACTATTAAGCCATGGCCAAGAGGCTGCTCTCTATTTTAGGACTGTTCTTTAAGCGTGAGTGGGGACTTCTGGGGAGCAGGCCTCGCTGACGGGCCCTGGCTGGCCTGGGTGTGTTTGTTCTTCTCAGTGAGTCGTACTCTCCTCTCCACTGCACTTGCAAGTCCCACACTCTGAATCAGAGCAGGTTTGCACAGACTTGGAGATGCAAAAAGATATCCAGCTATCAGTTTGATGTCTGGAACATTACTTATCATCTACTTCACAGAGGAGAAAAGTTTGGAGAAATTAGGGTTAACGTTATATAATAGAAATTACAATACATAACATCAGTGCTCAAATACAAATCTAGTCTAAAACTTCAAATAATTAGCAATAGAGTTCAATGTTTATTTAGTGAGCAGAAAAAATGTTCAATAGGAAGAACTATTCCATTATAAGCTTGAGGAGTCTGGCATCGACGGGGTAGAGAGCGAGCAGTTTTGACAAAAGTATTTGAGCTGAGTGCTAAGAGGGCACAGAGTAAAGGGCGCAGGGCAAGAGGGGCTCGGACCACGCCTGGCCACGGCTCTGGAGCAGGGCAGGAGGGGCTCGGACCACGCCTGGCCACGGCTCTGGAGCAGGGCAGGAGGGGCTCGGACGGCGCCTGGCCACGGCTGTGCAATCGGTTCACCCCTGCACTCATTCAATACACGTGCTAACTCACATGACTTTCTTAGATGAAACAATGTTTCCCTTAAGGCTTGTAAATCTTTTACATAAAATGTCTGGMCTGCTACCAGTTACATTCCTACTCGGTATTACTTTTTCTATATGTAAAAAACAGTTGTCCAGTATAATGTGAACGAAGGAGCACAAGTCTTGCTGAGTTTGCCTTTTGGTTGTAGGACAATATTCAAATAAGAAAAGAAGAATCAGTTTTAAAATGTAGTTTCTTTCACCCTCCGTCTTCTAAATTTCCTTTAAAATGTTAATGAACTCTGGCATTAGTTTAGTAGCTGAAAATTTAAGAACTTAAAATGTAAACATTTAAACATGAGATTATAAATCCTTTCTCTAAAATATTCTCTACAGTAAGACTTTCCAGCCTCTGAGGGTCATCCAGAGCGAAGAAGCGTCTTCCCTTTTCACACTTAAGACGGAAACTCGCATACACATCTGTCAAAATGGAACAAAACCACCACGAGACAATGCCTACCCTTTCTATGACTGCTATATTCTATTAACTTTTTAAAATACTGGTTTAACCCACTAAACTGATTTAACGACCATTAATGGGTCATGACCTGAAGTTTGAAAAACACTGCTCAGTACACCTCAGAAGGTTTAAAGGGACTGGCGGGTCAAAGGGAGTTGATACAGTACTTAGCTTTGCTTTGAAAAAAAATATTTTGGATGTGTAATAGATTCCTAAAACGTCAGACGTTTGAGACTGAACCCACACGATGTATTCGAGCAGCTGGCACGGAAAGGGCAGGGAAGCTCCCAGATACAGACTGCCCTCACCCTCCACTTCAAAGGCAACTTAATTACGTTTTTAACTAATGAGATTTCCAAGAGGCACGGTAGGCATTATTAGCAAGAGCACAGAAGAATTAAGCAATATGTAATATTGAAGACAGCCTCTGGCTCGGAAAGGAGCTCCTGAGACTTACCCAGGGTTCCAACCTCCCAAGAGAACATGGCTAATACCCTCCAGATTGGCTGGCTGGCCCAGCCCCTAACCACCTCAAGACAAAGTTTACATTACAGCTCGGTTCAAGTGGAAGGTCAGTCAGCACTGAGATTTGGAAAACTAGCAACGACTTGTTAGCTACAGTATTGTCAAAAAAATTATTAACTTTCTAAATTGACAGAAACAGTCTCCCTTCCAGGAAGTGCTACCACATTTCCTTAAGCTATTTATAATAAAGGTAAGTTTTATTTGAGAAATGTTTTAGCAGTAAATATAAAAGCCATCAGGGTTAGCCCTACCAGTTTAAAGAATGAAAACAATTAACTGTGATTTTTATCTCTACTCTGACTTTTAAAATGCCAGCTTCTATCAGATGAACAAGACGTGGCATTCACATTGTTCCAACGCGACTTGCTCTGTAGAAACTGTTTCTCTGGATTATACAGAGTAGGCACTACGCGATTATTTTCTATTTTGTCTTATGTTACATAAAAGTCAGTATGATTGTATTTAGGATAAGATGGCTAGAAACACACTTTATCACTTACAGATCAGAACAAAATACACACCATGAAAAGCCCAACATTATAAGAAATGATTGAAATTACATAAAACCCACAGCATTCATGTAACCAACAAATGAACCAGGCATTTATTTATATACAAGCGTTCCTAAAGCTTTTTAAAAGAATGTGCATATGGGTGTGGGGGCCGGGGGCTCCCATCTACACAGAAGGAAGACCATCGTTGAGTGTGGACTGAAGCCCAGCTCTTGGTAGGACCAGCCGTCTGCTCTCTGTAACACACGCCCGTCAGCCCCGCCTGTTCCACGTCCTCATACGCCGGCTTCTTCCACTCTCTCCCAGCACAGTTCGTTCTCCTCAGCTCCCTCTGAAGCTGCTCTCGTCTCGGCCACCAATAGCCTTATTACAGCCTGAAACTGTACTGCCTGGTGCTTGTTTTACATTCTGTCTCCACACTAAAATGCAGGCTCAAGTTGAAGAACTTTGGTTCCTTCATTGAATGTGGAGTCATGTCAGCAAACAAGTTTATGCACACAGTAGGCAGTCAGTAAGTGTCTCATGAGTTGGTCTAGTCAGCAGGTGAGGCTGCCTCAGGCACCTCCTAGACAGCAGCACACTGTGAAGTGATTTGGCCAATTGCTTCAAAACAAGGACACATGGAGAAAAAGAATGTCTTTAGTAGCAAAGAGAACAGAAAAGCACCCGTGCTGAACAACGGGCGGCAAGCTTCCTAGACTGCTGAGACAGGTCATGGCAGCACAGGCTTACAACCTAGGAACAAAGCCAACCGTCAGACTCTTAAACGTGCGCCCTTTGAACAGGCACTGCAGAAAGGAAGTACACCCTCAGGGGTGCTGGCCATCCCAAAAGCCCATTAAATAGGAGGAAAGGGCTAGATGCGGTGCTAATTATAGGTGGACTGAGACGGGTACATGTAGCTGTGTGTACATGCCGACTGACAGATTCCTAGAATTAATTCAGATCTTATATTCTTAACATTAAGTTCTTAATGGCATAGCCACAGAATACGGGAGGGAGGTACATGAGATTAGGTATATGCTACGGTCGTAGGTAATCATTTCTATAAGTATACGCAACTGAAAAACAATGGCAAAATCAGCAATATAACATTAATGCCTGAGGGAGATGAAGATACGATGTAATACACTAATGAAGGGGAGTATCTAGCTGGGTGACAGCAAGGCCCCTGTTTTCTATGAATGTTTAACTACTACATGGCAGCATCCAACCAAACACTTCCGGGGTAAGGGAGAGCCACAGTGGATAATCCACAATCCAGTCAAACAAGACACGGTGATAAAACATGACTTGGTGTTAATGAACTTGGGTTCACGGTTGTTTAGGAGTCTGAAATGTTACCCTGAACACTAACACGAATTCCCTCTCTGACATGAGTGATAAGGGGGGCGGGGCATGTGAGGCTTTCACAAAAAGCCTTCCATAGGGACACAGATGTGTGGTCAGCCCTGTGTTAAATAGATACCTATTTGTACAATGAAAAATTAACAGGTCAATGCTTGAACAACAAACTTCAAAGTGGCAACTATTAACATGTTCCATATATAAAGTTGAAAAATATAGCTTGTGTACAGGCCTATCTTCCTCAAAAAAAAAATTAGGAAAAAAAGAGAAGAAATATATATTCATAACAGATTCAAGAATTGCAATGAACTTCCAACATTGGAAACACTAAAATGTAAACATTTTGAAGTCAAATCCCTCCTCATTTATTCTTCTTGTATATGTGATGTTGTATGCTGTTTGTGATGAGTGCCTGTGAACATGTGAACATGCGTGCCCACATGTGGACACATGGGAGTCAGAGCAGGACGTACAATGTCCTTCTGCCACTCTCTCCCTTAATATCCTCTCCCTGAATGAGAAGCTGGCCACCTCAGCTAGGTTGGCTGGCCAGTGAATGCTCTTCCAGTTAGTGCCAGGCAGGGTTACACGTCACATAGACATTCGTGTTTTTTGACATGAGTGTTGGGCGTTTGAACCCAGACCTCATGCTTGCAGGCAAGAGCTCGTGCTCAGAGCTTCCCTTGGCCTTCAGTTGTGCTGTTTATATATAGCTGATAGCCTCCTTTGCCATGTGCCAAGTTCTAAGTACAAAGCCACCAGTGGCAGTCGCAGCCCTTGTCATGGGTAAGGAACAGTCACGCAAGCCTACAAGAGACTCCTCTCYGCAGYCGACACTGCTATGAAATAACCAATTGCTGCAGGAACTCTGGAATGCCTCCTATAAGCTCGTATTATGAATGTGCAGTGACCGACTTGTAGACTATTCTCAAGACTGTGGAGCCTTTAGAAGGGGTGGGTCCCTGAGACTGTGGAGCCTTTAGAAGGGGTGGGTCCCTGAGACTGTGGAGCCTTTAGAAGGGGTGGNAGACTGTGGAGCCTTTAGAAGGGGTGGGTCCCTGAGACTGTGGAGCCTTTAGAAGGGGTGGGTCCCTGAGACTGTGGAGCCTTTAGAAGGGGTGGGTCCTTAGGGATTATGAGATGTGAGTTTGCACCACAACCCCAAGATATCAGAGGCCTATAGTGCTCTGTTAGATGTTGAGTCACAGTGATGACAACGTGGCCTGCACATTGAAAGGGTGAAATAATTTAAACTACTGGGATGGGCCAGATACTTGCTTCACTCCACCATACAAAGTGGACCTGCCGAGGAGGCGTGGTAAGTGGGCCTGGAAGATATGGGCGGGGCCAGCCACTCTTCTCTCTTTTCCTTTTCTTCTTGGTTTTCTGAGACAGGGTTTCTCTGTGTAGCCCTGGCTATCCTGGACTTGCTTTGTAGACCAGGCTGGCCTTGAACTCACATAGATCCACCTGCCTCTGCCTCCCAAGGGCTGGGATTACAGGTGTGAGCCCCCAGCCTGGCTCCTCCAYTGCATTTTGAGCATGAACCTCAAACGCAGCATGCTAGTCCTCGCGGACACCTTAAAGATACATATTCCCAACCCACTGTCAGATCAATCAAAATTAATAACAATTTGGATAGCTATTCCATATGCAAATTTAAAAGAAAATTTACCCCCCAAATGATATGTTTTAGTTGAGTCTTCAAGTAAGGAACTACACTTGAACTGCACACACGAATCTCATTTGGACAATCTCTGTTCTCATCCTCAATTGTTCTGTCACATTTGCAGTCAGGTCAGCTTTGAGTTGTTGGAAGGACACAGATGTTTATTAGGCTACATCAGCGGACACTGCCTGCTACTTACAGTGAAGACAAGACCCATCAGTGGTTAAAGAGAGAACTAAAGGCTGACCCTGACACAGGGGAGAGGCATGTGTGTGCTAGGATAAGGCCTACTCGGAGATGACGGACAACAGGAAGCTGCAGCACTAGTCTCTGAAGATGCAAATTCGTAAACTGGGTGGTGAGTTTTCTATCTAAAGAGATTTTTAAAAGTAAGCCCAAAACATGATGGCATGGTTTTGGTTTTTTCGGACTTGGTTTTCTCGAGACAGGGTTTCTCTGTATAGCCCTGGCTGTCCTGGGACTCACTCTGTAGACCAGGCTGGCCTCGAACTCAGAAATCCACCTGCCTCTGCCTCCCAAGTGCTGGGATTACAGGCGTGCGCCACCACCGCCTGCTCTGTTTGTTTGTTTGTTTGTTTGTTTGTTTTTGTTTTTTTCTCGAGACAGGGTTTCTCTGTATAGCCCTGGCTGTCCTGGGACTCACTCTGTAGACCAGGCTGGCCTCGAACTCAGAAATCCACCTGCCTCTGCCTCCCAAGTGCTGGGATTACAGGCGTGCGCCACCACCGCCTGGCAGGACTGAACTTCTAATTTCTGCATTTCTGTTATTTAAAAGACAAAGACATAGAAACTATAAAATACTGCTAGGAGAGAGGGCAAACCAAAGCTCGAGGAGCTGCCACAGGACAGACACTGGGCTCCTGTCCTAATTCAGTTCCATTTGTTATGGTCTGGATTATGCCCCCACGTGACCTCAGACAGTGACAGACCCTTTAAAGTGGTTAACTGAGGCTATCTGAGGTCATATGATGTGGCTTTGATTCAATGGGACTGCTTTTCAGAAAAGGAAAGAACAGGAAGAAGGAGCTACAAATTCCCCTTCTTGGGGCTGGAGAGAGGCTCAGTTGTTGAGGTGTTGTTGTGCGGGCACGAGGGCATTAGCATAGCTCTCTAGACCCCGTACAAAATCCTGGAACAACGGCAGAGGCCTGTGACCCTGGCACCAATCATGGCATGGCAAACATGAACAGGCAGATCCCTGGAGGGGATTCACCAGCCAGTCTGGGCAAATCAGTGAGCTTCAGGTTCACTACCCAACCCTTCCTGCGCTGGAGGGTGGAGCTTAGGGCTTTCACACGTGCTACAAAGATACCCCACCACTAAACTCAACATTCAGCCTCTCCTTTTCTTTACCTTGCACGACCTTTTGAAACTGCTGACAAACACGGCTATCAAGGAAGTTTTTGGTAGAATCAAGAACTTAAACGAGTGGAAAGATCACTTTGTTAGCTAGAGAGAGGTGGGCATCATTCTTTCCATGGGGGGTTTCTTAAGCTGCTCCTAAGCTAGGGGGCAGGGTATGCCCAGGTGAGCAGTTCCCAAACTCCAACCACTATAAGAATCAACTACAGAGTTCTCAAAAGTTCTCAAAAATCCTGAGCGTCAGATCTTCTGGGGGTTTAGAAGGAAGGCTGTGGACATGCATTTATAATAAGCTCCAGCTAATGGACCAATAGACCTCCCCTAGTGGTAAGCACCACTAAATACATTGCAGATAATAGACCCCAAAGGCCCCAAAGGAAGAAGATATAGCCCTAGCTTTGACTGATATGTAAAATGTCCAAGGCTCTGGCTCTGGGCATTCCTCAGTCTCATTTCAGACTCACTGACTCAAAAAAAAAAAAAAAAAAAATGGTTGTGCCCAGAAGTCTTGTGATTCACATGCAAGCTAGTTGGAGAACTAACACTCTGGTAGAGACTCAACTGCCCATGACGACTTCAAACAGAGCAGATCCAAGTTAATCTCTCTTACATATCGGGTTTCCATGTCAATGTTTGTTGAAGAAAGGGTTCTGTGGCTTGCAAAATGCATCCGTGTCATTATATGCTATGTGCTCTAGCAGGCCGGGATATCTGTGATGCTTACCATGAGAGAACAGGCTTCGTGCATTTTCCCTCAGTGGCCGGCCACCAGTGACCCGTGTTTCTAAGGGGACTGGGGTGGGCATAAGAGTGGGGATGGGGACTGGGACGGGGCTGACGCTGGTGTGTACTAGAGTTAAGGGATTCGCCTAAGGCCTTTGCATTTATTAACACAGGCGGTTCTCAGGGCTGCCTCACTCAACAGCTACTGTTCAAGTTTCAAGGTAAGTCCAACATCGAAAAATCATTCCAACTGGACTTTCAGTTTTTATTTATTTATTTTTAGTTTTTCAAGGCAATATTTCTGTGTGTAATAACCTTGGCTGTCCTGGAGCTCATTCTGTAGACAAGGCTGGGTTCGAACTTGTGGAGCTCTTCCCCTCTACCTCCTGAGTGCTGAGATTAAAGACATGTGCCCTCACACCTGCCTCAGTTTCTATCTGCACCCCAGAGCATGCATTCCTGTTTGAGAATAAGCATTCTAAGGCAGGTCGTAGCCACCCATTCTGTACTCTCCGGTCCTAGACCCCAGCACCAAGCCCTCTTTACTTTCACTTATGTCTGGTATTGTGACATTTACTTTGAAAAAAAAAAAAAAAAGAACCACACATCAATGGATACAGACAGAAAGGCAATGGAGGAGGAAGGCAAGTGTGAATTAAATCAGGGTCAGGATGCAGTGAAGGTTCGCAGCAACTTCTGCTGATTAGCACACAACTCTCTTCCCTAGTTCCTACAGTCTCTTCCAGTTTCAAGCAACCTGGCCTTGGCTTCAGAGTGAGCTTTGTCAAATACAGATTTGCTAATTTTGCTCACCTTGAGAAATTTCATATTATTTAATAGAAGCTTCCCAAATTCTAAGACACAGGTCTCCCTCCACAAAGAAGCAGACTGTTTGGGGTGGGTATGTATGTATGTATGTGTGTATGTGTGTATGTGTGTATGTGTGTGTGTATGTATGTATGTATATATGTATGTGTGTGTGTATGTATGTATGTATATATGTATGTGTGTGTGTATGTATGTAAAGAACAGACAGAGCCTCCTAAGGTTCTCCTACAAATCACCTATCTAAATTTGGGAAAGCATTTCTGTCAGGTTTCAACTAAGTTACTATTTTTCAAACTCCAAGCATTAATGTAGTTTTACCTTCAGAACTTCTTGCAATCAGCAAATCATTTGAATTATTCATCTCTTCTATTTTTTTCTTTTTACTTCTTAATTTTGTTTTTGTTTTCAGACAGAGTCTCACTCTACAACCAAGGCTGGAGAAGGAATCACTATCTTGCTAGCCTTAAACTTTTGGCAATCCTCCTGCCTCAACATTCCAGTTACTGCAGGCTTGAACCATCACATTTAAGTTGACTTTCAAGTTAGCTGAGATGTAACTTATATCCAACCTTTTCCTGTCCAACAGTTCCTGGGACATCAAGACACTTCCCTACAGACATATTCTCAGGCCAACTGATCTACATAGTTCTCTGAATAAGAATCTCTTTTCAGGTACTCCTAGACTATTATGAGTTGGTATTTAAAACAACCAACACACTGTTTAATACCAATTTCAACTGGAAATAAGTAAAACGGGAAAGACCTCGATTTTTTTTTTT
>BDUI01000379.1:129482-140624 GCA_002335545.1 Apodemus speciosus | reverse complement strand
GGCAACTGCTAGTTGCTTGCTTTTGATGCTCTGCATGATACTGGTTTTAACTGTGTAATTTATTCTTTATTTTCTCTTTGACTAAATATGCCCCCCAGAGGGCTGGTTTTCTCTGATGACAATAATTATGTCACAGAAAAACATGCACTGGTTAGGGCCAAGAAACATTCAAAGCCTGTGCTACATTCCCAAGTCAGTCCATAGTAAGTGTAACTCTGGCCTATCCACCCGGCTCTGTTCGAATGTCTAATCACATCCATTGTGAGTTAACCACAATATAACGTAAGAACACACACATCGGTAGGGCAGGTTCATTTTAGAACTAACACAAGAAAATGTATCATTTCTTTGGTGATATGAGGTAGAAAAATTGCAGATAAAATAGTTTACACTTTATACCYACTGGGCTGATTAACATTTGGTTAAAGACAGGAGAGAGAGAAACTAGAAAATAGTTCTATTTCTTCCTACTTTTCTTAAAGTTGCTTTGAGAAGATTGACTAAACAGACATAGGGCATAACAAAATACTTTTAAAAAGAGGTATTTCAATTGGGAGGACCAATTTCCTAAGGAGTATGTGATCTCCTTAAAAAAGGTCTGTGGGCACACTGGAACGGGAAGAGAAGCTGGCGGAGGAAGACCACGGACAGAGGAAACCTTGGAGAGTACACCGACAGGCCAGCACAATGCTCCATGCCACCGGATGGATGAGGAGAAGAGGACCAGGAYAGACCTGGGACAGGAGAAAAACAGGAGCAACGAAAGCAATGCAGGAGAGGAAGCAAGGAGCTAAGGCAGCGACGGCAGGAAGGGCACAGCCTAGGAGGACGCTCAAGAACGAGAGAGCTCGTACAACCCAGGAAATGTACACATGAGAAATTACAGACGGTACATCTCCTCCCCATTGTCTACCCATGTCACTGGGACTTTATAAAAACAATCTAATAAAAAAAACTAAATTTATGTCAAAGCTAAGAATTACAGACACTTTCATTTTAGCAAGTCCTCCCCTGACCCAAGCGATCCGAGTGCTGTGTGTACACCATGGCGGGAATGAAGGTCGGAAGGCAACTCTGTGGAGTTAGTGGGTTCTGGAGACTGAACTCAGGCTGTAGGCTTTTGTAGGAAGCGCCTTTACTTAGCCCGAGTCATCTTGCCAGCGCAATAGTTTCATTTTAATAATCTGATAATATATTTTACTAGGTTAAGAATATTATGTTAAGATTTCAAAATGCCATATGATATGCTTCTTTTAAAAATCATTTTTATTGTAACATGTGCAGTTAATTAAGTTTTTATTTTGTATTCATGTCTTTGCATTCAATTTTCAAAGTTTCTATACTCAGGTAGTATAAAGAAAGATAGACTATGGTATTTTCTTATGTCACAAAGAAAGAAGAAAATCAGTATTAAACGAAATGAAAAAAGGCTTACTTTTTTGCTATTTTTAGCTAACAGTAATGTATTTCTTCACCAAGGCACAGAAAGTCTAAAAGTCTTCCAGAGCAAAGGATATAGTTAGTGTTCACAATGTTTATCTGAAGTTTGTGTATGCAAAGCTGGATATGCAGTAATTGATAAATAATTAATAAAGGAAATGATTAAACACCTAGATTTGGGAAGAGGAAAACTATGTGTTAGGAAGAAAACTGTTTTAAGTCAATCATCAGCAAAAGTAATTCACTGTATCAATTTATATATAAATAGTTACACCATAAACCCCGCTGCACCAGAGTTAACAAAGGAGACACTCCCTTATGCTGGAGGTGCTCCACAGGCAGCAAAGCTAAGTCCAGTACATACATTTACAAAATGCATGTAAACTTCTTAGATGATTCTTTCAGCTCATAATCCCCAGAGAGACGAAAAGATGATAAAGATGATGTGTTTTATCCTAAGAGCTCAAAGCTCTCTTGGGAGGTGACTCAATTGAAATTTTGCACTCAGCCTAGGTAGGCAGTGATAAACAGATGTTTAAATTAGCTGTCTACACCACAATCAAATATCTAAAGGAAAAAAGTGCTTACCACAAATATGGAGGAGATACTGAAGAGAGGGAAGAGAAGACAAAAGTTTATTGTTTTAGAAAAACAGGTTTTGAACTGCTTGGGTAAGTGGCACACCACAGCAAACAGGCACGTCTCGGTGCACCTACAGGACAGGTTACCCTCTCTGTATCACTGCTTGGTTTGCACACTGATAATCAACTTGAAAACCACAGCCATGTCAATCCTGAATGCTCTGAAGCTGATGTGCAGGTTTAGCCAAGTGGCGGCACACACACCATCTCACTTGTGTTTACCTTCTATATGAGCATCTTCACACCCCCCCCAAATGTACATGGGGGTGCTGAGTAAAGAATGTAAATTATCAGAAGATAAAGGTAAAAACTGACTCACAAAATTCTTCCTTCATATCAAAGTACAGAATAATGAAATTGGCCAAAAAGGAAAATCATACAGAACTAAACAACAGAAAATGATGTCATCAAACCCAGCACTCTCCACTTCCCCCACCCACTGGGCTAACCAAGGCCTCCCATTTTCCTGTCACACAGCTGCTGCCACAGCCTCTTGGGACAACCTAGGATACACAGTAGGACATTGTCATAAGTAAATGCTGTTAAACTCCAACCAACACTATGGAAAGAGTATCAAGTGCACTTAACAAAAATAGGATGAATGTATATGTATGCCGCATAATATCTATAATATCAAATTATGACATATATGTGTATATAGGCCAGCACAATGCTACATGCCAACTGATCAATGAGGAAGAGGACAGTAGTCTCAGCAGAAGAGGACCAGGATAGACCTGGGCACAGGAGAAAAAAAAAAACAAGAGTAATGAAAGCAATGCATGACACGAAGCAAGGAGCTAAGGCAGCAAAGCCAGGACACAGCCTAGGAGGATACGGATACAGATACACACACACACACACACACACACACACACACACACACACACACACAGAGTTTTTGAACAGATCCCTATATGAATGTCTTTTTTACAATGAACTAGGGCGACTGCAAACTACTAGCATTGCTCAATAACTTGTGGTAACATTCTGTGTGCTAAAGTATGACCAGAATATAAGCAGGAGGTTAAAAGCATCCAATGAGGCTTGAGCAGAAGAGAGAGAAGAATGTGAAGTGAGCTGAATCTTTAAGGTGCTACAGAGGTTTCTTTAGCAGGCAGAGGAGCAAAGGGCGGTGGGCACAGGGCGGTCGGTTTCTCAGGCTGTGAGTACGGTGTGATAGATAGCTCAGGGATTTCAGTTTTATTAGTTAGGCAAACAGAGTTGGAACATTTCAAGTACAGCAGTAACCATACAGATTTCAGAACTACGGCTTGGACGGTGTTTAAGAACACAGAATGGGGGCCTGCCCGCCTGCCTGCCTGGAACATTAGCCATCCACATTAGTGTAAGGCGCCATGGGGCTGGGACGGACGGACCCCACTGGTGGGAGGCAGACTGCTGCAAACAAGCGGGTTGTGACCAGGCCTTTGCCATGAGAAGAAAGCTGAGTGACATAAGGCTGCTGACAAGACAGAGACAGGCGAGAAGCAGCTAGTGTAAGAAATTATCAATTCTGCTGGAGAGACAATGACTTTGAGGTGGAGTTCATCTACTAAGCCACCGAAAAAGTCTGGACCTTGCAGAAGAGACCCAAAGCTTAGGAAAGCAGATGAGAAGAACCGATGAGCCTTCCACACAGACACCCCTGAGCCACACTGAATGCAAGTCAGGCCCCTGCCACGTTGAAGCTCTCTCTCATCCTGCTTCCTCACTTGTAACAAGGGATAAGAGTAGTTCTTGCTTCCCCAAACCTCTGTCAAAGTTAAATACATGCACGGTGACACACCTAGAATGGGTACGGAGAAGCAGGTGCGACTGTAAGCTGCTGTGGTGCTTGTAACCCAGGATTTTATATGGCCGAAACCATCCTCTGACTAGGCAGAGTGAGAGGAACCACAGACACAACTCTAGAAAGAACAGAAGCTGAGAAATGTCAGAGAAAAGTAGTCAGCAGTTCTGAAGACTACAAAGACAAGGGCGTGGGGGTGGGGGGTTGGAGGTTGGGGGTTGGGGGGGGGGGGAGCGGAGTTCTGAAAACATGAATCAAAGCAGGAACTAAGAAGTCATGGATATTTCAAGAAAACATTTTTTATAGAACAGTTCCCAAACGTATCTAATGATAAGAATAAAACAGTCTGTACCTCATCTACCCTATCTGTGCATCCGTATGATCTGCACACCATCCGGTGCTGGAATCGTACGCCTGCTCAGCCCTGCACTGAGTATCCGAATTTTAATTCTGGCTACTTTCTTATGGTCATGTGGTCATCTTAAAGGCATATTGTAGCTAGTGGCAAATGTGAACCGAAGCAAGCRCGCGTGGCTTGCCATGTCCAGTGTGTTTAACTACATTTAGTCTCAGCATTCAGAAGGCAGAGGCGGAGGCGGAGGCAGAGGAGGCAGAGGCAGGTAGCTCTAGAAGATCAGGCCACCCTAGTTCACAGGAGGAATTTCTGGCCAGCCAGGGCTACCTGGTGAGCAAAAGAGAACAACAGCATCATAATTCCGAGGTTCTAGGGCTGCTGCCTCCTCTTCTCCTTTCACTGGTTCCTATTTGGTGAGGGCATGCGTCCTGCCCACAAAGTGCCTGCCAGTCAGACATCGGTAGACTGCAGGCCGGCAAGGAAGCACAGCCATCCTGTCTTACCCCAGGCTTCCCAGGCTTTCTGAGGAGACTTGTGCATGTCAGGTGATTCACACCTGATGGTGTGCACACGTATGGAATGTCAGGAAGGTTCTAAGTGCAACTAGATAAAAAGAAACAGAGACTAAGCACGTTTCCAGTGCGCAAAGTCAAGAGTAGGAATGCCACTGCGGTCCAGGGTCTCCCTGCCCGATGTCTGAGGAAGTACGTGTGGGTAAAGAAGGACAGACAGACACCTGAGCCCAGAGGAAGGCAGAGGCAGAGGCAGACTTCCAATGTGTGTCTGGAGAAGAGAGATCTAAGCAGATTTGCGTGGGAAAGAAAGAGTCAATGCAGAGAAAGCCCTGGAAGAGAGAAGACTGGGCCGTGGAGCCCGAGCCTCAAGCAGGCAGGCTGCCCCAGTCCCAGGGACAGCAGCGGCAACCAGAACATTTCAATCTATGGGCTGAGAGCTGGAAATCCCCATCTGAAAGACTCTCCCTGAGTTCTGTAGATAGTACTGGTCCTCCGGCTGGAGCAGGAACCACTGGCCTCTGGATCAGTGGAAATGACTCACTGTTTCAACTCTACAATTTACTCTGACACTTTTTAATTGGCCAATTAAAAGTATAAGGACATCTTAGCCATCTAAAAGGAACAATCAGGCATTGTCCCTCTAATCCGCAGCTTTTCCTTGGTCAAGCCCAATGTCAGTGTGAATTGACAAGTCCTTTCCTGGGATATGTGGGCCGACTTCAGATGGCTTGGCATCACACAAGCCGGGGCTCTTATCTGTGTCAGCGCCAGGCAGTCGGTTCAGCGGACCGAGACAGTGCGCAGCCTCACCTGGGGAGCCCCGTGCTGCATTCGCTCGCAGCCACAGCATCTCTCATCTCGCAGCAGAAGTGCAGGCAGTAAAGGAAGGGAGGCGGAGAACAGAAGAGAGCCACCCACAGAGGCTCCTCATTATCAACATAAAGCCTGTCTTGACTCCTGGTGAACACAAAAAGTTCTCTCCAAACAGTGACAATTTTACAAGCAAAAGTGTCAAACAGGGGTCATGGCTAAACTATTTTACATAAACATAAGGCATAAAGGTCACCTAATCTTCCTCAGCAAACCCTTTTCTAATGGTAGCAGCTCACACACCGCTGAAAGCTCAATGTTTCCRATCGTGTGTGTGCACGCATGCCTAAACAAGCATAAGATATTGGGCACCCTACCACCCTCCATCTTACTCCTTTACGGCAGGCTTTCTCCGGAAGCCTGGAGCTGGGCCACAGCTAGCACCAGGTCACAGTCACCCAGTGACCCTTCTGTCGCTCCCTACACAGCACCGTCCTATATGGCRTGCACACGGTCATGCCTGGCTTTTTTCCTGGGCGCAGAGGGATTCGAACACAGGTCCTCGGGCACGCAGGTTTTACCCACTGACCCTTCTCCCCAGCATTTCAGTTACTTTCTTTTTTGTTTTTTTTTTTTTTTTTTTTTTTTGTCTTTTTTTTTTTTTCGAGACAGGGTTTCTCTGTGTAGCCCTGGCTGTCCTGGAACTCACTCTGTAGACCAGGCTGGCCTCGAACTCAGAAATCCACCTGCCTCTGCCTCCCAAGTGCTGGGATTACAGGCGTGCGCCACCACGCCCGGCTTCAGTTACTTTCTTAATGTGCTTGCTTTTATTCCACATATAAAAAGGATTTCAAACATTTAAAGATACTCTTAATACAGTTAGGACATGTTGCACATGTCTGGAATCCCAGTACTTTTGAGGCTGAGGCAGGAGAATTGCCATTAGCTTGAACCAGGCCATGGAATACAGTACAACCTGCTTCACTCTTCACTGGAGTGGTATTTTAAACAAGTGGTAATTTTTGCTCATCTTGTAAGTTTTACTTCCTGAATATAACTAATAGAAGTACTGGAAGGCAGATGTCATACTATGTTCAAGTCAAAATATTAGGTCATGGTGGGGAATGGTAAAGAAATAGTCAGTTGCTGACTATCTATCCTGGGCTACAATGTCCACAAGTTCCTCACTTGTCTTCTGCGGCAACTCTGTGAACTATCACTGCTGTCCTCATTTTACTAAGTAGGAAAACTAGCTTAAAGGGCTAAGAGCTGTGAAGCAGCAAAGCCAGAGTCTTCTTTTACCCTCTGTTCCCCATGATAGAGCCTGAGCAGATGTCGGACCTGGCTCACGCTGTCGGAGAGCTACAGCCCTCTACAAATATCATGTGAATACTCTAGACTGCAGGCTTTCTGAGTACCATTCCCCCTGCATGCAGTCAAGGGTGCAAATGAGCCCTTCGCCCAGCACAGCCACTGCACACACTGCTAGCCACGCAGTCCCTGAGTAGCTAGTACTTGTGTCCATGAGTCACTTAGTAACCCTGTCAGTTATCAGATCGGTGCAAAAGTATCACATAGCTTGATCAAGCGACCCTTACTTTACTTAATAATACCCCACAGGGAAAGCGGTGATCCTGGAGAGTCAGATGTGCAGAGAGGCTGCAAAGGGCTTCCTTTAACTGAAACAGTGAAAGCTCTTGATTTAAATATGGAAAGTGAATTCAGGGATTGCTAAGATCCATCCCAGACTTCTGTTCCGGGCAGTGGAGGAGGAAAAAGAAGTGCACCCTAGTTTTGCTATTGCACCTCGTCTTAGTTAGAGCTTCTTTGCAGTGATACTACACTGTAACCTAAGCAACTTGGGAAGAAGGGTTTACTTTAGCTTATAGATTACAGTCCATCATCCAGGGAAGTCAGAGTAGAAACTAAAGGCAGGGGCATGGATGCAGGAACTGGAGCAGAAGCCATGAAGGAGTGCCACTGGCAGGCTTGGTCCTTCTGGCCTGCTTCTTTATATATCCCCGGCCCGCCTGCCCAGGAGTGCTCCCACCAATAGCTGGGTCCCCCCACACCAATCACTAGCCAAGGAAAGTAGGACACAGGCTGGGCTATCAGCCAATTTAGGAAAGCATTTTCTCAGTTGTATTCCCTCTTCTCAGATCACTCTAGGTTTTATCAAATTGACAACAAAACCAAAAAACAAACCAAAATCCCTAAAACAAACAAACAAACAAACAAACAAACAAACAAACACAAGCAGGAGGTAGGGCAGCAGGAAGCTGAGCAGTCACTACCTCAGCTAAGCACAGCAGACAGGGCAAACCGGAAGTGAGGCAAAGCTCTACATTCTCCCAGCAAGGCACCTCCCAAACAGCGCCACCAAGTGGGGACCAAGTGTTCAAATCCTGAGCCTGGGAAGGACATTTCTGACTCAAACCTCATATTCTACTTCCTGGGCTCCCAGAGACTCATGGCCACATCATAATGCAAAATTAGTCCAACATCAAAAGGCCCCATAGTCCTTCAGTCTCAACACTGTCTAAAAGTCCCAAGTCTCCTCTGAGACCCAAGGAAATCTCTTAACCATCACCCCCTGTAGAATAAAAGAACAAATAATACACCTCCATCATTCAACRGCACAGAATAAACATTTCCATTCCAAAAGGGAGAACTGGGGGCACAGTGGACCACAGCAAGACTAAAACCCAACAGGGAAAATTCCAAATTCTGTAGCTTCAAGTCCAGCATCTGGGATTTAGTTCCCAAGGTCTTAGGTGGTTCAGCCCTGAAGCTCTGCTGCCTGCAATGTGCCTCCTCGTGGGCTGTGTGCAGCTCTCCTTGCCAGGTGTCATGGCTCTGGCTTCTTCAACATCTGGGATCTCCACTACGCCTGGCTTCCCTTCACAGCTTCACCCGATCACACCTTACAGTCTTTACCAGAGACTCCCTTGGCACGCGTTGCCTGGCCTCAACTGCTCTCTGAAACCATGGAAGGAGAATCCATGACCCTCATGTCTCCAGCCAGTACCAGGTGAATAATACTTTGCCAGCTTGGGATAGTCCATGAATTGTATCAGCAACAGCTTTGTCTGTAGGCAATTTCTAGGAGTAGAAAACCCTTTAGAGTCTCTTTCAAAAGTTGGAAGCTTAGCTGGGTGTGGTCTTGTCCCAAGATCACCTTTGTTCTTGTTCCAGTGCAAAGCAGAAGGCCTTTTTTTTTTTTTTTTTTTTTTTTTTTTTTTTAGGATGAGGGCTTATTTACTTAATGTATATGAGTGTTCTATTTGCATATGCACCTGTAAACCAGAAGAGGGCATCAGATCTCATTACAGATGGTTCTGAGCCTCCATGTTGCTGGAATTGAACTTGGAAGAGCAGTGCTCGTAACCACTGAGCCATCTCTCCAGCCCCTGGGAGGCTTCTCCATAATGCCATTAATTTCCTTAAAAATTACAGTCTCATGACCCAGCCCTTGAATGTACCATTAAGCTTCCTAGTGTTCTTTTTCTTTCCAAATTACATTTTCTATTTCTTTCTGCCTCACTTGCTCTTTTTCACTGTAGGCCTGCAATGGATGAATAACCACACCACAGGCTCAGTGCTTTGCTTCCACTCTTGAAATTTCTTTCAGCAAAGAAATTAGTCCATTACCTTTTAATGTAACCTCAGACAAATTCTTAGGACATGGGCAGAAGGCAGCCAAAATGTCACTCATCTGAATGTCCTCTAATCTCTCTGAAACCTCGAGCCAGGCATCCACAGTCCATTACTCTCAGCACCGCTGTTTGTCAGGATTCTATGGGAATGGCTCCTGGGCTGCTCAGTGCAGTCCACTGCTTGCCTAGTCAACGCCCAAGCCTTCCCCACTCCTCCAAACCCATGATCAGGTTTCCAAGGCGACAGCTCTGGGCCAGTTTCTGCATCTGTTACTCGTCTGCTGCTGAGATGAAGCACCATGACCAAAGAGACTTACAGAGGAAGAGGCTGTTTTGTTTTGCAGCTCCAGAGAGTTTAGAGGCCAGCACAGTGAGGAGGCATGACAGGAGCCTCATGAGGGGCAGGAAGCTGGGCACTGACATCCCCAACCACAAGCCTCAAGTAGAGACAAGGACCTGGAAGTGGGCCTTAACACTCAGAATCTCCCACAAAGAGGTCCTTCCTTCAGCTGAGGGCACTTCCTTCCCACAATCTCCCCAAACAGCACTACTAAGCCCAGTTCACCAAGTCTAGAATTCTAAATTCTGTTCTTGAAAAACAGGAGCCAGGGGTTTTCGGGGAAAGTTCCAGATCTAAGGCTCGGTAGTACAAGAGTAAGTTGGACAACCTTGTTGGGCCAAAAGGTAAAAAGGTGCCAAGAGAACAAATCAAAGAGCACAGAAGGGAGCTCAACTTGATGGGCGACATCAGAAACAATGGAAGCACCAAAATAAATAATGGTAATAATAGACTAATATACTAGAATCTCAGTGTGTATAGTAATAACAACACATGAATAAAAATTGTGCAAGAACCTGGATCTTTAAAGAGCCAGCATTCCATTACTGTAACTAAATACTTGAGGCAGCAAAGTTATAAAGAAAAGTGTATTTATTTAACAGTTTTGGAGGGCCATAGGCAATTACAGGGTAGGAGTTGAGTGGTGTGACCTCTAAGTGAAGTAGGGGATGATGCTACTTCATAGAAGTCGACAGGAGCAAGCTATTTTATTTTAACCAGAATCAGACCAAGAGATCCAGCAGAGAAAAACTTGTTGTTGTTTGGTTTTGCAACAATCCTTTAGCATGAATTCAAGAGGTCACACATTCATGAATTATCTAACACCCCAATGACCTAAGAACCTCCCACTTGGCCCAAAATGTCTACCACTTCACAACAGCACCCACTAGAGGCCAAGATTTTAATTGAATATACTCTTGGGATATACTCAGAGCACACCTAAGCAGCATAAGAAGAAATTTCCACTGCAGTATCGTGTCAAYCAAACATAGAGAAGGAAGAACGGATTGAACTCTTCCATCATTGTGGTGACATATCTTATTGATAGAGGGCATGTATGGCATGAGCCAGGTTTAATGCCATGTAAGTTTAAAAAAATATTGGCACCATGCCAATTATCCAGCAACTATCAATAACTGCTACAGAATATCTGATTGTACTGTGAACCCCAAGATTGTGTTATTTACTGAAAACCCTGCTTCCTGTTGTAGTGCAGCTCAGTCACAGCACACACCTTTAACTCAAGAGTTTTCTGTTTATTGTAAACAAGTGATTGTCCTGGGTCTCAGGCCTAGCACAAACCTTTAACCCAAGAGCTTTCTGTAAATAAGAGCTAAATAAAGTCAAGGATAGGTAAAGAGGCAGAACAAGCAAGCAGTAGATGGGGAATGAACATAAGAAAACCCAGGAACAAGAAAGGAGAATGTTGGAGGTGAAGGGTATTTAAGACAGTGTGGAGAAGGAGCTTTCTCCTTCTGGGATGTTGGTGGAGTAGGAAGTGCTTTCTCTGCCTCTCTGAGCTACCAGGCTTTCAAAACTCTCTCTCTCTCTCTCTCTCTCTCTCTCTCTCTCTCTCTCTCTCTCTCTCTCTCT
>BDUI01000379.1:97414-109782 GCA_002335545.1 Apodemus speciosus | reverse complement strand
GAACTGGAAAGAAGGGGAGAGGAGACTTCTGGGAAGGTGGGTATTTCCTCATTTTGTCTGTGAAAATGGTTTCAGAAGTATTTACACATCTCGAAACTTATCAAAATGTAGACTTCTAAACACACAGGACTTATTCCATACCAGGTATATGTCAATCAAGGCTAAAAAGCAGGCTCCCAAGCACGCCAGGTGTGCAGCTCGGAGCACAGGAGCTGAGGTCTGACAGCATGGCCGGAAGGCCGCTCTGCAGTACATCCTGATACTCTAGCTCAGAAGAGGTAAGAGGAGCACCCATGGTGACGCCGAGCCACCACACTTCCGGTTCYGCTCAGTCTGGGACGCACAGCTGCCAGTCTGAGTGCAGCCAAACTAACTTCCTGCTGACACAAGCAACCAACAGAAGCAAAATAAACATTCATCAGTGAAGTGCAACAAAACTCAGACTCTTCTACAGACTAACACTAACAATGTCAGGAACATAATTGGACTCATTGGCTATAGGAAGAACTGCTAATAAAGCCTGCCATATATAGCAAAGAAAAGGCAGTGAGAGTCCAACTCAACTCATCAAAAGAGGTTCTCTATCACTGTCTCAAAGAAAACACGGCACACGTCTAACCGTGGGTGGCCGAGACGGCTCAGCAGGTAAGAGTGTGTACTGCTCTTACGGAGCGGCAATGGCTCTAGGAGCACATCACGTGCCGGACAGCGWCCAGGACTCCAGGCCCAGGGCATCTGAAGCCTCTGGCCCGCACAGGCACCTGCACTCATGTGAACATACGGCTGCACAGACACAGATCCATAGTTAAAAATGAATTCTAACATATGCTTAACTGATGTCTCACAGAGAGGACAGCCTGGAGAAGAAAAAGTATGTATGTTTCTCAGCATAAAAGGATGAAACCGCAGTCAAACGCCGAAAACCAAAGTCTTGAAATTAACTAAAAAAGAAAAATACCCGTTTCACAAAACAATATCAACATTTAGACCCATGACATATCACCACAAAGACACGTGACTTCTTATAGAAACAATGGATGTTAACAGGCAGTACTGCGGTATCTATGAGGTGGTAAAGAAAAAGAATAACCCAGCACAGGCATCTCTCCCCGCAGAAGCTTTGTAAAAGCCAAGACTGTTCTGAGAAGTGGAYAGTGTAGATCTGAGGCAGGAGCACACAGCTAGCCTGCAGCATCCGGACAAAGCAAGAAGCCTATGTCCGTGGTGATGTCTGGGAACACAGGTCAGACAAGGCAYGGCCCATCAGACAAAGGCTTTATACCCACGAAGGATGTTTGAATCTAYTAGTTCATAATGCACAAGACTTTAACCCTTCTGCTAACCTCCACACTAAGTCACATGAGARTCACACACTTAAGAACTATTGGGACAGGTAGCAAAACAGCATGTAAGGGCAGAACGCCTTTACAAAAGCTTTGAACCGCAAGTGCAGAGTCACTGCTGGAGGGCAGCAGCGGACCCATGCACAGGCCTTGGTCCTAAAGCAGGAAGGCCGGTTTCAAGACAGAGTGTGTGTTTGTGTGTGTGTATGTGCGTGCGCTCGCGCGCGACCCTGCACATTTAAAACACTGAATGTGCCAGGTGTAGTGGCATAGGCCTTTAATCCCAGCAGAGGCAAAGGCATCTCTCTGTGTAAGACCAGCTTGGTCTGCCCAGAGAGCTCCAGGACAAGCAGGGTGCCATAGAGAGACCCTATTTCAATCAACAGACACTGAATCTGGCATGGTCTATCTGCTATATAAAACCTGGGTCCTCAACCAAAGGAGACAAATCCTTTCTAAAAGGTGAGATTTTCTTAAACCAAGGCTCAATAAATAGGCATAGCTCACAGAATTCCAGAATCTATGACTGACAGCAATGCCAGCTTAAACCCCTGGAGTTTGTTACAGCAGATCTCGCTTTGCTCCGCAGCCCCTAGATGCTCTTGCTGAGGATGCTATCTATCACCTCTTCCTTGAGAGGAAGCGAGAGGTGGTGAAGCTCCCTCAGCTCACAGTGCCCTTACTGTCTCAGGCCGCTAAAGCGAGTCTACTGGTTAAGCAGTTATGACTAACAATTCAGAATTCATGTAAGAATGAGTTTGTTACTGGTTAAATAACATATGTGCAAATATTTAAAACGTTGCTAATTGGTTCAGCCACCCGTTTCCTGTTTTTCAGTAGATTTTATGTACCTCTTACTTTTTAATCATACCAATGACTAAAACTCTAGTTTTGAAAAGATATGATGTCGTCCAAAGGACTTCGGTATGACCTATTGCTAAGCCTATAAATCAYGGTGAACAAATGAGCAGCACTGAGTGTGTGTGMTTTCCACTGGAGTTTAACACTCTTAGGGCGACTGCGCGTCCCTGCACCACCTAAGGCATCGACTGGCACAGCTGGGAATGGGAAGGCTGCGCCGCTGCGCTCCTGATTACCAATGACGTTGGAAGACAATAAACTCATGGGTTTTTTAGAATATTTTAGCATATCACAGATTGAATAAAATAATTTAAAACTTTAAGAATCATTGCTTTAAAGAAAATGTTAAAGTTCAGTCTATTCAGTGACCATGAGTGACATTTATTGTTCGATGGTTTGCAAGGCATAAAACAGGAAACATGCGGGGTGGGGGTGGAGAGGTGGGGGCAGCGTAGAAGCACTTGCTGCTCTCGAGAGGACCTGGGTTTAGCTGGCAGCACTAACGCGGGGCGGGSCTCCTAATCACCCACAATTCCAGGCCCACGGGCTCGGACAAGTCCTTCTGCCTTCTGCGGACATCAAGCAYGCCATAGAGTACAAACATCCATGCGGGCAAAACATTCATTCACACGCGTAAGATAAAATAAATAACATATACTTAAAAGCCAGGAATGCTATGTCACTAAGCATAATAGTTACCATGAAATAATAAATTCTCTAGAGAAGAGTAACGTGCCCAAAAGATAGTTTAAATATATTAAGCACTGTGTTATACGTGCTAGGAGTGAAACGTTCAATAAAATAGGAAAGACGGAACCAAATAAATCTTTCCTGTGGAGTACACCCTGGTTGAGGGAGGTAAAAAACCAAAACCAAAAAAACCCTAAATGAACAGAAGGCACCACCATCATTCACCAGGGTACAGAGTGCTGCGCAGTCAGCAAAGCAATCCCTTCCTGCTTCCTGGTCAAATAGAGACAGCTTAAAGTTATTTTATGACTCAGCGGTCAAGAGCACAAAAGAACACCACTGCTCCTGCAGAGGACCTGACTTCAGTTCTGATCACCCACAGCAGGTGGCTCACAACTGCCTGTACCTCTAGCTCTATAGGCATCCAAGCCACTGGCTTCTATGGGCAACACACACACACTCTCAAGTTAATATACAAGGAAAAAAAGATGATGAGCTGGGCAGGGTGGCACACACCTTTAATCCCAGTGCTCCAGAGGCAGAGGAAAGCAGATCTCTACGCTCAAGGCTAGCCTGGTCTACAGAGCAAATCCTAGGTCAGCCAGGGCTACACACACAGACAAAAACTGTCCAAGAAAGAAAAAAAGAGAGGAGGGGAGAAGAGGGAGAGGGAAAGGGAGGAAGGAAGGATGGATCGATGGATGGCCAATGACAACAAAGACAGGGAGGTAGGGATGAAGGAAATGTGATCAGACCAAAAAACAGTGAGCGATTCAGCGGAGCCCTGATTTCAGGAGCCAAGGGTGTTGGACAGACAGACAGCACCATTACTTTTCTCGCCTATCCTAAAGTGAGCTGAAGAGAGAGTCGCTATCAGAGGATTCTGGACTCCAGTGCAGCTTGCCTGCAATCCGGATTCCACACRGCAGGGATGAAGGGCACATCTCCACGGACACAGGGTAGGTTACAACTCTTGGTAAGGTATCCCGGAAAAGGCCCAGCTTTTTCACAAGCATGTGAAAACCGAGCTAAAGATGATGAAGAAGCAAGCACATTGGCTTTGGTGTCCTCTGAACCCACACTTAGGTCATCTAAGTTAAACAAGGAGAAACAGTCAGACTTTTAGAGTCTTGGACACTCCCTTACTCACTGCAACATTAAGAAACAAAGTCTCAGGCTACTGTACAACCCCGGCTTTGTACACGGACCTCCCACGCAAAAACAATCAGGTGACTGCCTGGACCTCTGCGTGGGGTTTTAGCTTTTGTTTTTCATGTACAGTGAGGATAATGATACAATCTCAGAATAGCTGTGAGGACTACACAGACATTCTTGAYGCCATATACTGAGAGTAACACAGAACGCATCAGTACTTAAAGAAAATTTGTTCCCACCCAGACTTGACACTAAGAAGCCCATCACACAGTGTCAGGATCAAGTGCCACACCTACTAGAAATATGATATGAAGCCTTTGAAATTAAGCGCTGTCTGAAAAGATCCAAGACAAAGCTTTATTAAAACCAATTCYGAGACACTAATTTTTGGGGGGGTTATGTCAACACTTTTGTGACCTTTTTGGGGGTCTGGTCATGAACTAAAATTTGTTATGAATCCAAGACCTTGAACTTCTGATGGTCTTCGGTCCACTGTGAGTGCTGGATTATAGGTATGCCCACCATGACCAGCTCCTGTGATGTGCCAGGTACTGAATGCAGAACACTGTGCATGCCAAATGAGTATCATACGAACTGAGCCAAACCTCAACCTGAGACGCTGCATTTCTTAGAGCAGAGAGGTTCTAAGGCCTGGCCATTCTGGGTCAGGTCCTCATTGCACACAAAGAAGAGGAAGGCTAGAATGTGTCTTCCTAATCCACCAACACAGCGTATTGGTATTGGTGTTATAAAGAATGACAAAGGAGTGGATTCCAAGGGCACTCAGTCTCTACTTYACTCTGCTGGACTCAGGTAAAGGCCACAGGGACTGTCTMATAAGACTTCATATCCCAATTTGTACTAAAATATTTAAAAAGTACTATCTTTGATGATCAAAAACCCAAAACCCAAAACACAGATTTCTATAATGTACCAGTAGATCTCATGATAACAAATGGTGCTGAAGGAAACAGATATCAAAAGAACAGGGTCGACAAGATGGCTCAGAGGAGAGGCGCTTCCAACGAGCTTGTGTTTAATCCCTGAAACCCACATGGCAGAGGGAAGCAGAGACGCCTGGAGGTTGTCTGCTCACCTTCACGGTCACCTCCTCTCCTAGGAATGTAAATATTTAAAATAACTCACAAATACCCTAAGGTAAATTCTTATTTATGAAACATTCACCGTGAAACAGTACCTCAGGAATCAAGGCTGGACTTTTCACTCCCCTGTTCAGTAGCATAAGAAGTTCTGGAATCTTCTAACTGATCAGAGAGGATCAGAGAGGATCAGAGCTGATGAAAAGGAGAGTGCGTCCAGGAACAAGCAATCCCTGTGTTGGTAACTATAGATTATTACAGAACCTGGAATATTCCAACACACCAAATGCCAAACAGAAAAATAAAAGTCACACAAGTCTGAATGACACTGACCTGCTATAAGCCACTGGGAATGTCACCCATTTTTTTCACACCTTGTAAATAAGTAGATATGGACGAAAGATGAGGATTTGATTATGGTACTGTCAAATTCTCTGGGAAAAGCCCTTGACACCCTGACCAATCACTATCTCAAAAGTGTGGTTCTTTTACCATGGTATATAAGAAAATAAAATGATTTCATATTCCAATCTGTAATTAAGCAGAGCTCAAGTTCTTCTGCTCCGGAAGACATCAGATGCTATTTGTAATCTGTCTACCCCGTAAGCCTCAAGTTCCACTCTTCCTATCTTACCTTCCCTACTCAAGTAATTCAACACGAGGTTTCATAGAAATCCCTAAGGTCAGTAGAAAAAAACCCAAACCAAACCAAGGAATGTTGGAAAGAGCCACGGTGTGACAGAGCTGGCGACCAGCTCCCCAGCGTGCAGACGGAGCAGTGGTCTCCCAGCGTCCCCAGTGCTCTCCGATCGCTTTCTCTCTTGACCTTAAAAACATCACTTAATACACTCGGGTAAATAGTCACATTAACAAGAAAAAGAAAGCTAAGAGCTCTGCTTACATATTTATACCCGTGTGAAAGAAAAAAGTCATGATTTCCCTCAAATCACAATACAATCGCCCTTTCATGAAATAACTACAAATAGGATGATGAATTCAGGTAACATAAAATCAAAATGCTTTTTAAAACTCTAGAGCGGGTCTGAGTAGAGTCTTGTGACAGTCTACCACATAATACACTATCCAGTGTCCACTTTAATGTTCCAAAGMCTGGCCGGCACCGAGCCTTCCACTCTGGGAGTAGCCATTGCGGTCTCACGGGCATCTTGCCAGCTCGGCCTCCGGTCCCAGAGTCCTTGCTGCTGAACTCACACCAGCTGGGGGAGCAGGGCTCCCGCTGGGTAATGGGGGGCTCAGCCCTGGGGCCGGGGAGAGCTCGGAAATGAGTGAAGAGCAGGGAAGATCCTGATTGGAATCTGGTTGGTTTTGAGTTTTGTCTTTCTCCCCCATCACAGTCATTCATTTTAGGCACCAGCGAGATGCTTCCAGTCCTGTCACCTGAGACAGTGCTCGCCTCCACTGTTGTTATTTGCAACAGAGAGAAGTGGATTCCAATTAAAAAGGAATTTCAAAGGGAACTTCAGAACACTGCARAGTGTGTTTTGTTTTTGTTTTTGTTTTTGTTTTAAGGGGTGACACTATTGCTAACATAATAGTTTGAATATAGGGCACTGTCTACTTTCCTTCCAGTGACAGAGAAGTTCAAGATGGCTCCTCAGTCTTACCATCTTCCCTGTATGATTAGATATTCCTCAAAACCTAGTCACACAAGCATAAATGACAAGAAGAAGTGGTGCACGCTGTCTAGAGGAGGGAGGGGCTCAAAACTATATTACCTTTGTATGACGATGGCGTTATGAAACTGAGTACTAGATACAATGAATATGTGCCAACTAAAAATATTATTAAAAACTAGGAGATGAGTACATGACTTCTGAAAGGACTTGTCACCTCACAAAGACTGCAGGGCACATGTCCTTTGGTGAAGAGCATTTTAGTTTTACTCTACATCACTTTGTAATAACCAAGTAAACAGTAACTTTTCTCAGGATCACATGGGGTGCACACTGGAGCAGGCCAATCCCACAAGCTTCTGGCTCTTACATCACTAACAAAGCCTCCCTGCCGCCTCAACACTGGTGCACTGGGCACTCCGTGACAGTCCTTTGACCCAGTTCCCTTCTACAGTCAACAACATTTCACTGGAGACTAGAAAGAAATTGGCCACAGAAATTAAGACAGACAGACAGACAGACAGACAGACAGAGAGGCGACAGACAGACAGATACCCTACAAAACACAGAAAGACTAATAAACTCTTATGCTGGCTATGAAAGCTGTAAGAAACATTGAAAATGGAGAACAACTGAAGTGTGCTGGGGCCCACAGCTGTTCTGCTGAGGAAACGTTCTTTTAGTATTTAGAGGCTAGGCTAGGTCTGACTCAGAAGGACACTCACATCATAACGAACGAGTGGCGCTCCACTCTGGCCTCTGCACCACACACAAGCTGTCAAGCAGGTTCAGGCCAGAATGGTACAATCTGTCAGTACCACCAAGGGTGTGCTACAGACTTAGAATTCAGTAAAAGTTAACTGAATTCATCGAACATGTGTGTCTTTCTCTGTCCAGCCTGAGAGTGCATATCAATAGCAAATTTAAAATACAAATTATGGGGACAGAGAGATGTGTCATAGGTTAAAAGCACGTGCTGCTCTTGAAGAGGACCTGGTTTGGTTTCTGGTACCCATATGGTGGCTCATAACCATTCCTACCTCCAGTTCCAAGGAACGTGACATTCTCTTCCGACCTCTGCAGGTACCAGGCATGCATGTGGTTCACAGACGTAGGCAAGACACTCATAGACATAAAATTAAAAATCTTTAAATATATAAGCTAGGAATATTTGCAATATTCACTGGGTGACAAGAATTTCTTTGAGTTTCTAGCTATCCCTGCTGAGTCTCACACACATGTTCCTTTTAAAACTCATGGTTCACTCAATTTCCAATTCCCCATTCGGAGGGCAAAGTCATTTTAGCAATGGAATCAGTTACTGGATTTGTTTACTAGATGACAGCTCAAGTGAACAGAGTGGTGTGCTGGTTAGTGTTTGGCAATTGCTTTGGGACATGCTGCTACGCACATGTGCTATGTTTAAATTTTAATGRCATAAAGGATTCATAGAACATAATCTTAAAATATAGTTGTCATAAATCCTATACATGCAATTGTTACAGAATATTTTTGCTGATACTTGCCAAAATTATGTCTCAGTAAAACCAACTCGGGCTTGCAAGTGAAGAATGAATGTGCATGTGGACGTTGGCTTAGCCCAGAGGAGCGACTCCATGTAGAGTTCAGACAGGGAACGACACAGGCCTGTCACACACTCAGCATCTGTCACACTAGACTCGTCTGCCAAGGCGGCATCAAGGCTGCCACCGACAATACATAGCAAATGGACACAGCTGGGCTCCAATGAGGCTCATTCTACAGAACCAGGAACTCTGCTGACCTCTGCTTGAAGCTGAAGCAAAATAAAGATGGCGAGTGTCGGAATTCCACTCAATGTCAACAACAGGAGTGAGCTCCTTCACGGCAGAATGCTGAAAGGATATTCCTCATGACTAACAATCAAAGAGCTACAATGGCGCCCAATGTGCACTTTGCATATTTCACCATCACTGTTTCAAATCAGCAGAAGAATAATTCAGGCCCTGATGTGTTAGCAAGTGCTGCCTTCTGGCTGCCAAGCCTCCCACTCTGGCCAGCTTAACCTAGCAGTAAGATGTGCAGTTGGGGACAGTGAGAAGAGRCAGCACGAAGCATTCTCTTCACACAGTATAGGACGCTTAGCTACAAAAGAACTGAGAGGCAATGGGGTATGAGTATCTTGCTTTTAGTATAACTTATTTAAGTTTACATGATTTTTATTATATGTAAGTATACTGCAGCTGTCTTCAGACGTACCAGAAGAGGGCATCAGATCTCTTTATGGATGGTTGTGAGCCACCATGTGGGTGCTGGGATTTGAACTCATGACCTTTGGAAGAGCAGTTGGTGCTCTTACCCACTGAGCCATCTCTCCAGCCCCAGTTTACATGATTTTTTAACAAGGACTGTGCTTCACGACCAGCCCACAAACTTCCTGGAATCCTGACAGTATTTGTCAGTGAATCAGTGAGACTTTGTGAGAGAGTGAGAGCCAGCTCGCACATGCCAGAGTCAGGACAATCTAAACATTCAGTGGGCATTAACTGTTGTGTGGATTGACTCTTAACAAATTTCTTTTTTCTTTTTTTCATTTCTTGAGACAGGGTTTCCTCCATGAAGTCCCAGTTGTACTGGAACTCATCCTGTAGACCAGGTTAGTCTCAAACTCAAGAGAGCTGCCTCCCTCTGACTCCTGAGTGTGCCATCACGACCGTCAAATGTCTTTAAGTCTATGGATCAGGATGATTTAAAAATGGGCACAACTAGTCAGTTGGTGGTTACCTGCAATAAGCCAAGGAATCATTTTATTATAAAAACACAATGATTGAAGAGAAAAGCCACTTATTAGTCCTTCTGTAAATATACTACTACAGGTCCCCAGAGTACAGGAAAGGACACTCTCTTTATAGAAGCATAGCAGCTAATAAAGGCTTGGGCTGCCATTATTTACAACCTGTACTGACTTACTGATTGGATGGATGTCTGCTGAAATCACACACTCCCAACTCTAAAACAGCCTCCACTAAGCCACTGAACCTGACATTTGAAGCTTTGGAACCATCAAGGTAGAGGATAGAGAAGACCATGTGAAACACACCTGTCAGGGCACTGTAAGTGAACTGCAGGCTGTGAAGACCTGTGGAGGGCAAACAAGCCAGACCCTGCAGCACACATGCAGATAGAAAGAGGAAAGACACAAAAGGGAGGGCATAGGAAGAGAGAAAAAGAAACAAACTCCTTATAATGTAGAGATCCTAAGAGTTAGACTGAAACAGTCGCAGTGTGCCCATGTTCAGAGAAAGAACTGTTACCTGATGACATCTGTGAGGCACCACTCCTAAGCTACGGCAACAGGACTATACCATTGCTAATGCGTTSTTATCTTTCAGAGTTAYATGCTTAGATGTTTATGATGGAAACTAGGAATGCTAGTACACACCTGCAGTCCCAGGACTTGGGAGACRGGTAGGAAGATCAGGCATCTGCAGGCCAGCTCTGGCTACACAGCAGGCTAGAGGCCAAGCTGTGCTATATTAGGCCCTATCTTAAAACAAAACAAAAAGTTATGATGAAACAATACGAGGCCGGACATTTCCTAAGACAGCCAGGACAGAGAAGAAACGAGAGAGTATAATGAGTGGGCCTGACTGGGAGCTGCCTGCCGAGCTGACACACAGATGCGGGAAGCTAACTAGTCTAACCCTTTACTTTTGTACTCAGAATTTTAAAAACCTGCAAATGCTTCCATCCCTCTTGATGAGAGTGAGTCAATACCCACTGGCCTCCAGTGCGGACGGCTTGTACCTCCTCGGACTCTTTCCTAACGCTGTCCRCCACCCCCATCCTGCTCCAGGCTTACCAACCCTTTGTCCTTCCCCTGACACGCTAGGCATGTGCCCTTTGGGGGCCTAGGATTGGAGTTCCTTCTCCTTGGTGTCTCGTCCCCCGATGCCTCTAATTGCTCTTTTAAGTGTATGCTCAATGAGCCTTTCACAATATCCCATGACTTTACATAATTAAAAATTTTTTGATTTATTTTTATTTTTAATGTATGTGCTTTGCCTGTCTGTATGTATATATRTGCACAACATGTGTGCTTGGTGCCCTTAGAGGTCAGAGGTGGGTATCTGATCTGCTGAAATTAGTGATTGATTATTGATTGATAGGAATGATTGTGACCCACCCTATGGGTGCTGGGAACTGAAGTCAGGCCCTCTGCAACAGTAATAAGAACTGGTAACCACTGAGCTGTCTCTCTAGCCCCAATGTAATTTTAACCAACTCTTGTTCTATGCACCTAGCATTTTCGATTCCCATCTATAATGTTCTACCTTTTCCCTTTGGCATGTATTGTAAATATCCATATAGTTTATTTGCTATATGTTTATTATTTCCTGTTTGTTTCACACATGAACGTGTAAACACCAAAGTGGGGATTTCTCTGTTTCTGGACAAAATACTTTTTATATTTTGTATGTCTGCGATACTTCTTGATGCATAAAATCAGAGAACAAGGACAACAAACACAGTGAGCCAGTAGATGATATTAAGTACCTCTCCTTTGATCRGACAACAAAGTATCCACGGCAGAAAGGCTTTACAAAGTATCCGAGGCAGAGCTTCTTTATAAGGAGAAGGGCTCATTGGTTCCCCAGGCTCATAGTTCAGCTCCGGGCATGGGTGGAGAGGAAGCTGAGGACTGACGCCTGTTCTGACTCTGCTGAGGATCCTAGTAGCACAACGGCAGGAGCCCATGTGGGAGGAAGCTATTCTATCTTTCTGTCTGAGATAGCATCTCACTTTGCAGCCTAGGGTGGCCTCAAAATCATGCTTCCTCTTCCGCCCCATCTTTCTGGGTGGGATACAGTGTGGAACAGCAAGGCCAGAAGACAGATTACATCTTGAAATAGGAAGCCACAGCTGGATCCCGCAGCCAGCTCCATTGCTAGCAACTCCCTCAAAAGAGCCTGCATCCCAGGAGAGCTGACTCAATCCCTTCTGAGGGCAGTGTCCTAAATGACCTAAGGGCTCTCACTAACCCCACACTGGGAACCCAGCTTCCAACCCATAACCCTATGCTCCTGAGGGAAAAACCACATCCTACTACAGGATGGACACAGGCAGAGTTCCCTAAGACACTGGGCCACTGTCACTGACAGAGAAGTCTGGGGAAATTGGGAATTTAACCTCAAAGTTAAACTTTTATCTCTAAATATTACAAAATATACTGCAAGACTGGTGTGTTAGCATCAGACTTAGCTTTCTGTGTGCTGTGCATTTTGCTTTCCACAAACTGACAGGAAGGGTTCTCTACCAGTACAGAATAAAGCGAGTGCAGAGCCTCTTCACCCCTGAAAGATTGACCAGAGGTGCGTGTGTTCAATACACCTGCRTCACGGAGGACAGACAAGCACTGAGGGTTACTGCTGCCTGATCTACTCTGAGCTAGCGAGAGGGGTGCAATCAGGGAAAGATGGGGCTCCACACTTGAAGTAAAGCCTGTACTGTTCCCTCAACAGATCTTAACTATCCTTGCAAACCCTGGTCCATTACAGACACTTGATTCATGGACCATCACTCAGAGAAACTGATTCTAACTACAA
>BDUI01000379.1:69424-80650 GCA_002335545.1 Apodemus speciosus | reverse complement strand
CTGCCTCTGCCTCCCAAGTGCTGGGATTACAGGCATGCGCCACCACCGCCCGGCTTACAGATCAGTTCCTTAAGAGCCAGAGCTACGCAGACAAACCTGTCTTGAAAAACAAAACCAAAACAAAAGAATAGTCTCTCTTTATCCATGGAAGACACTTTACACCAGTCCCAATGAGTGCTAGAAACCTTGAAGAGCACCAAACCAACATAAACTATAGTTTTTGCCTAGATATAGCTTAACTATGTTAAATAATTTATACATTAGGGACAGTAAGACATTATAACCAATGACAAAATAAAAAAAAATCACAATATATTCTTAAAAAGTGATTTAAGATGAAATGCTTATTTTTATAATATTCTATCTACCACCAGGATAGCAAGAAGGTTGTTATGTGGTTCGGTGAGTGGTTTATTAAGACAAGGTCTAAATGCATAGTTCTCACTGACTTACAACTCATTCATTATGTAACCCAGACTGGCCCCAAACTCACATTGATCCTCCTGTCTCAGTCTTCTGAGTGTTGGGAGGACAGGAGTGGATGGTGGTATCTGGTAAAGGAGCAGATAGGGCAGGGCTATGGCTTCAAGTTCTGCCCACTTAACATATCACTGGCCACACATTTCCTTAAAGTAAGCGACTCCTCAGAGTATTACCCCACATAGGAACATGGAGTGTGTTCTATCGTTCCTTCTGTGTCGCTGGCCTTAAACGCGCAGTGTCCCTGACAAGCCTTGCTGAGTATTAGGATTACAGAAGCGTGCTACTGCGACTGGCCCAGGTTTTCCTTCTGTGATTTTGCTTTGGTTTTTGGAGACACAGTTTCACTTTTTAGTCAAGACTGGCCTTGAGCTCTCAGCAATCTTCCTTGGTAAAGCCTTGTGGACTTCTCTTGAATAGCCTTCTAATGAGCTGGCTGGGCAGGGTTAGTTCGGTGGTCAGGTTTAGTGGTTACTTTCACTATTCCTGTTTATGCTGTCTTCTGACCTACAATTCTCTCCAGTTTTACAATCATACTTCAACTCAAAACTTATCTTCTCCCCTCCCAAAGCAATCGTTCCCTGGAATCTACAGCTAAAAACATATTGCCTCTGTTTTACACATACTGCCAGTACCATATAAGATAATGAAGTCAGGGTACAAATCATAAGGCCCATCTGAAAGACTTGGAGCCTGCTTTCCTTATGACACAGCAATGCCCACACCCAGGGACCAATGCTCCTGCATATGTAGGGAAACTGCCACCTTCGAAAAATTATGAATTTGTTACTTGTGGAATGAATAGCAACTTCTAGTAAGTACTTGTTTTAATTTGTTTTATTTATTTATTTATTTATTTTAGAAAAAGGATCACACACCATCATTCTGCTGTGTCGGTATTTTGGCACCCGTGTAAGCAGAGGTTGTATTCTACAACTCTCAGCTCAAGGCTCAGTTCCTAAGCAGTATTCAATAAATGTTTGTTAAAACACCAAGAGAATTTATTATAGACTACAAGATGACATAATGATAACCTGAAGTTACAGAATTCAACTTTAAAGGAAATTTCTAACTGTGTGTGTGTGTGTGTGTGTGTGTACACATACGTATCCTTTCCCAGGGGACAAATTGATTATATTAATATTCTACTTCAGTACTAATGTGCTAAGAGGCTGGCAAACCCTAACTGTATTTGTATCATGCTGTGGTGAAGCTAAAATAGTATAGACACTCAGAAAATTGTTAGCTAGTAAATGAACGGACAGCCTTGCAACCCTGCCCTCTAAACCGGCTGTTTAAGCATTCCTAAAGTCACCAACTCCAAGAGGGGAATAATGAATCCTATGATCATATTCTCATTAAAAAAAAAAAAAGAGTAAAAAGGAGGAAAAGAAAACTGACTAGAAAAAATGGGTAATTGTAAAAAAGTTTCATGCTGGACAKCAGTGGCACACACCTTTAATCCCAGCACTCAGGAAGGAGGCAGAGGCTGGCCTCAAAGGGTCTACATAGTGAGTTCTAGGATAGCCAGGGCTATGCAGAGGGACCATGTCTCAAACATAAAATGAGAGGGAGAGGGGGAGAGGGAGATGGGGAAGAGAAGGGGAGAGGGAGAGGGGGAAAGGGAGAGAAAGAAGGGGCCAGGGAGAGGCGGAGGGTGAGGGGGAGAGGGACGAATGTAAAGGTTCCCAGTGAAGTACAATGGCACTTTGGCATGCTTAAATCCATGAACTACCTGGCATGGAAGGTAACTATGTATTCAGAGGATATTTTCAGAATCCAAAAGGCATACAACATCTGCCTTTAGTTCAGGAACTAGGTAACAAAATATAATCTATCTTAAACATAATAGTAACAATATACTGAAGGACAATGGAGGAGGGGCTTGAATGTAAAGAAGCAACAGCTAGACAACCATTCTGCCATGACACTCTTTTAAGGTGCCAATGAATGAAAACTACTTTGGAGTTTGCAACTTAGAAAATCAAGCACTCAGCTGGGCAGTGGTGGCACACACCTTTAATCCCAGCACTTGGGAGACAGAGGCAGGCCGATTCCTGAGTTCCGAGGCCAGCCTGGTCTACAGAGTGAGTTCCAGGACAGCCAGAGCTACACAGAGAAACCCTGTCTCGAAAAACCAAAAAGAAGGAAAGAAAGAAAGAAAGGAAGGAAGGAAAGAAGGAAGGAAGGAAGGAAGRAAGAAAGAGAAAAAGAAAAAGAAAAAGAAAAAAGAAAATCAAGCACTCAAAAATAGTGTACATTTTAAGAGTTCCTTCAGTAAGTCTTTCTAGACTACCCATTAATTACTAGCCAACTGTTTCCTATTTGGAACAACTCTAGGGTAATACAAATACAATCAGGGTGCTCTAATTAGTTAGCGCAGTAGGTACTAGAGTAAAACAAATACAGTCAGGGCGCTCCAATCAGGACATTAAGTACTTATGCAGAATATGAATATAATCAATTTATCTTCTGGGACAGGGTACATATACACACAAACAATTACAAAACAAGATGATAAATAGGATCTGATTTGTTGRGGTTTGATTATTTTGTTAAGAATGGCATTTGAATCTTAAAGATATGGTGAATCTATAGGTACTCATTTTAAAGGTAGGAACCACTTTAGCAGAACAAATTACTCTATAAAACATTTCATTTAGTTATCCAACTTACTACCTTAAAGTCGTACCTTGGAATTTAAATAAATGGTATAACCCCACCCCCCACACTCATACATCAATAAAATCACGCATCTATAAAATGATCCGTAGCTTCTATTGAAACGTTCCAAATCATTAAATACCACCGGTTAAAGATGCTATTGGGCAGTCACTTAAAAGTCAATAGATACTGCAGCTCTGAGTACCCGGAAACCCTTGCAAATTACCCTATGATCCCTCCCATCACACTCAGATCAACACTGACATAAGAGCATAAAGGAAGGACTCCGTGCGTAACTGAGATGCTTGTGAAAGTTATTCAGCGAAATCGACAAAACCAACCTTGAAAAGTAGCAAGTGGAGAAGTCTGAGAAACGAACAAATCGAAAAAACAAAAGGGGGCAGCGACCCTGACTGAGCAGAGCTGTCAACGAGTCTAGTTAGGAGCTCAGGAATGACCAGCCTTGTAAGAAACGGCCGGTAGACGGAGCGCCTGTGACAACTAGTTGTAGTAGTTTGCGGGCAAGGGAGGCAAAAGATCAAGGTGAGCGAGGTGGAGAGCATGCTGGGGGTGGCTCTGGCCGCAGCAGACCCGAGACAATGAGAGAGAACGAAGCACCGTTCCAGGGCCAGCATAGGTGAGAGGGCGTGTAGCTGCGAGCCGGGACCCCGCTTCCCTGCTGGTGGCGGGAAGTTAGCGGATGAGGAAGAGGCACCTAAGGGATGACTGGAGTTCGCAGGAGACGGTGGAAGCCCCAGACCATCGGAGTCTGAGAGGATCCCCATCTCGAAGCCGGCTTCGGAACGCCACCCCCGGAGGGGATGCCCAAAGGGGTCCGGGGGGGCAAAGGTGTCACTCGTGACCGGCTTAGGGCAGCCCTCCCGCATCCCAGCCCCAGTACTCACAGAGTTCAGAGTACCGATGGCAGCCCCGGCCCAGCTGCTGCAGATAGCGCTGCAGGACGTCGGTGAGGAGGTGGCAGGCGCTGAGCTGCACCGAGTCCCAGCCCAGCGCCTGGCAGATCTGCGCCACCGAGACCCTCAACAACGACCTGGAGTAACTCTCGCACATCCCGCTGCGTGGACGCCACCGCAGCCCTTTGCTGCCACCGCTCTCCAGCCCTGCCGCCTCGCCTCAGCAGAGCCCCAGATTCATTCTTTGGGGGCCCCGCGGCGGGGAAATCGTCCCCCTCCGGCCCCGAGCGACCACCTCAAAGCCTCAGCAGCACGGAGCGCGCCAGCCTGAGAGCCGCCATTTTGGACTCGCTCCGCCTCCCGCTGGACGGCCGCCGGGACGAGGCAGCACAAGCAGAATGCCGAGAGGGAGGCGGTGCAGGCTCCGCCCAGTGGGAGGAGAGCGATAGTCTCGGGATCGACTCTAGGGCCTGGACACCGGCCGGAAGCCGAACGACCAGGCGCAGGTGGAGTCTGCGCCTCCCTGACAACAGGTGCCGGTGTCTTTCTCTCCCGGCTGATGGAAAAGTAAGAGGCGAAGTAACATCCGTGTGTTCGGGGGCACACCAGGGAGGCAATGTGTGACAGTGGAATGTTAAGGAGTTAACATTAATAATGTTGACAGAGATTTAAGTGTGAGCATAGGGAATTTAAGCTACTCCTCGGAACGCGGGTTCGATTCAGTTTTCCTTTACTTAAATTTATAAAAAGTAAAAACTAAATTAAAAGATGAAAGAGAAGATAACATTCAGAATGACATAGTGGCCACTTGGGCGGTTTGAGTGAAATCCAAGGTGTTCACCCAGGAGGCTGAGGCAAAAGAATCATAAGCTAGAGGCCAACCAGAGTCACCGAGAAAGACTCCGGCTCTAAAAAGCAAACAGAGCTAATAAACTCAAGTTCTTCGTTGCATCGTTCAATGCTCTTCATAATATGGCTGGTATTAAGGGGAGAAAAGCCTGCGTGTTCAATTAGTGGGAACCGCCCTCACGAGTAGTGAGCAAGATATTGCTTTAGTGCCGTTTATGTTTTCTTTAAAAATAACTAGTTCTGCCAGGCGGTGGTGGCGGCGGCGCACGCCTTTAATCCCAGCACTCGGGAGGCAGAGGCAGGCGGATTTCTGAGTTCGAGGCCAGCCTGGTCTACAGAGTGAGTTCCAGTACAGCCAGGGCTACACAAAGAAACCCTGTCTCGAAAAAACAAAACAAACAAACAAAAAAAAAAATAGCTAGTTCTGGTTTGCATCTTACTAGTCACAGTATGTAGTCTAGCCAGGACGTGGCAAATGCAGTTCCCTACAGAGGTCGAATACTCCGTTAAATCCTTGAGATTGATTTTGTCCAGAGAATGCTTGCCATGCCTTTTCCAGAGCCTTCTCCCAGCCCTAGTTGAAGTTTGCCAGACTCTTGCACAGTACCAGAAACTGTGATGATATGATAAATAGCTTCGGCTGAAATAATGGGATTATTTTCCCCCTGTGAGTCTCAATCCTGAAACAAACAAGATTCACAGATTATTAACATTTTACCACATTTACTATATATGGATATATTTTCATTAACTTATACTCACTTTTAGCATGAACAGTTTGAAAATGAGCTGCAAACCTCAAGACACTGAAGTCTGAAGAACTTGAGCATTTATCTTCCCAAACCAGCAGAGTTCCCTGTGTAACCATATGTATGACCATATGTCCACGACTTTRGTTTCCCAGGAAGCTAAGTGTGGGATGGAGGGAACTCTCCAGCAGGTTTATCTGGGCGCACTCGTGGGACACCAAATGTGGGCGGGAGGGAGTGGGAGCCAGCCAGATACACTGTCAAGGACGCCCTCAGCCAATTTCAGGGTGCCTGCTGAAACTCCTGGACCTTTTCATTGCCAGATTCATAGGTCACTTTGTGTCGACCTTCCAGGAAGGGTGTGTGATCTTAGGCCAAAGTGCTGTTTATAGCTGAGTCATTTCCAAGGAAGGCTGACGTCCTGAAACCTGGGGAGCTCGGTAGGACCTTATAATATCCAGCACAGTCCATCTGTTTCCCCTCTGCTCTTTGCTTGGTGTAAATTTGCGAACAGCTCTTCCAGGGGTGGTGGGGGTTCTCCTCTGAGAACATCATTGAAAAGGAAGCCTGGGAGCTGTTCACTCTTCCTGCTGCAGATGACCCCCACGCCTATTTTCAGTGGCTTGCTCAGACCTCATGTGTAAGGGAGGGCTCTGAGTCCTAGGTTCCCATGTCCTTTCCAGAATGTGACTGCCGGCCTTGTCAGTTCACCCTCAAAATTGAACAAAAGCACCCAGACAGACCACCAATATGGCAAATAGTGCCTATTACCCATTGGGATACCAGCTCGATCCTCTCCTATAATCAGGGTCAGCTGCCTAGATGGACCGCTCTGCTGCGATCTCTTGGCTGAAGTACTAAAGTAACAGTGATAGCCTTGTTCATTCCAGCAGGACTTTTACTGTCTCTGGTAAAACTCCCCCATTTTAGACCCATAAGCCWCAAGAACTCTGGGTTGCAGGAATTGGAACAATTATCTAAGTAAGTCTCTGGGAGTGATGGCAGGTGGAGAAACGTCAGCCTCTACTCTATGTTAGCTACCTGTTGAGAACCCAGCTCCATAGAAAAGCCATTGAGTAAAGCGTGTACCGCATCCTCAGAATTTGTACCCCATCCCCACAAAGTATTTCCCATAAGCTTGTGCTTAGCAGTGCCTAGAAAGGCCACAACATCAGCCTGCCAGCATAACAGCTTCAGGGGCATAGGGCATTAACAGTGGATTGAAAAGCTGGTGCCTTTCCCAAACACCCGCTTGTAAAATAGGTCCTTGGGGATTGTTGCAGCATGGCATGGGACACAGTTGTGTTTTGGGTGAGAATGCCCCCCATGGGGTCATATATTTGAATAATTGGTCCCCAGTTGTTGGAACTAACTGTTCTGGAAAGGTTAGGAGGTGTGGCATTGTTGGAGGAGATATGTCACTGGGGTGGGCTTTACGATTTCAAAAGCCCATGCTATTCCCGGCTAGCATTCTCCTTCTGCCTCAAGCCCTTAGCTACTGCTGCAGTGTCATGCCTGCCTGCCTGCCACCTTACTTCCAGCCAGTCATCGCAGATTCTAACCCTCTGAAATTGTGAATCCCCAAATCAAGTGCTTTCTTTTAGAAATTGACTTGACAGGGCAATAGAAAAGTAACCGAGACAGCAGTGAGTCAGAAACCATGAGCAGGAATGGCTACTCTTAGAGTCACAGTAGCTGCTCTTGCTAGGGCTGAAAGGCCAGATGCTGTCACCTTGGTCTCTTTGAAAATCCTCAAGGGACTCTTTCTGAGCTTCTGTAACACAATTCTGCAGCTTGGTGGCTTAATCAATAGCCTCTGTCTTACAGTTCTGCAGGCCAGCCCGCTTGGATATCCCTGAGACCTTCCTGCCTGGGTTACAGACTGCTGCCTCCTCGTGGTGAACTTTATGACCTTTGTCTCTGTGTGCACAGTCCTTGTTTCTCTTCCATTTCTTTCCTTTTTTTTTTTTTTTTAAGAATTATTTATTTTATGCATATGAGTACACTGCCACTGTCTTCAGACACACTGGAAGAGGGCATTGGATCCCGTTACAGATGGTTGTGAGCCACCATGTGGTTGCTAGGAATTGAACTCGGGACCCCTGGAAAAGCAGTCAGTGCTCTTAACTGCTGAGTCATCTCTCCAGCCCCCTTCTCTTCCATTTCTTAAAAAGAACAGCCAGTCCAGAGAACCAGTACCCATCCTTGTAATAGTTTAATATGACCACTTTATTTTATTCATGAATTTGTGTGAGCGAGCATGTGTGTGTGTGTGTGTGTGTGTGTGTGTGTGTGTGTGTGTGTGTGTGTGTGCATGGGTGTGTGGGAGACTAGAGTACAACTTTGGGAATTAGTTCTCACCTACATTTGGATCCCAGGGAACAATCTCAAGTCTTTAGGTTTGGCTGTAAGTGCCTTTATCAACTTTAACAATGAGCAACATTGCTAGCTCAACATTACTTCTTTAAAGGCCTTATCTCAGCCAGGTGTGCATGCCTGTAATCTCAACACTGGGAAGGCAGAGGCAGGTGGATCAATGAGTTCACAGCCAGTGAGACTCTGACTCCAAACAAGCAACAATGAAAAACCTAAACCAAAAGGCTCTATCTCCAAATCCAGTCATATTCTGAGGTGTACCTGAGGGTGGGGTTTCACAATCATATTAGAGGAGACAAAGCTTGCTCACTTCACACACCCACACACACACACACACACACACACACAGAGTCAAACAATGACATCATGGTACTGTCCCATTCCACTTTTGTCTTGATCTGCTTCTTTGGCCATTCTTCCATAGAAGGTTGTCCTTTTCCCCTCTCCATCAGCAGGACATGAAGAACTGTGGTGTGACCATTGCTCTTGGTGAAGGCCAGGTGCTGGCGCAGCCGTAGTCCGTGGGAGCTAGCCTCCCTTCTGGGGAGCTTGCTTGTACCCTGTCAGCCCTGATCATGGATTATGGGTGTACAGTCTTACTCATAGTGGAAGGGGAAACGTCTTTAAGACAGATTCTGTGTAGTCTTGGCTGTCCTGGTACAGACCAAGCTGGCCTCAAATTCACAGTGGTCCTCCTCTCCCATGTCACCATGCCACCATGACCTACCTAGTGTGCAAACTTCTGGCTTGGTAGTTTTATCCTACCTAGCTTGCATTCCTTGCTATCCCACTTCCAGACCTTCATCTCTGTTCTAGCCAACAGCATGGTAGGTATTTCTCCAGGGGTGTGTGACTCGGGACCACACAACCATGGCCTGACTCAGAACCCCAGGGTTTTGCATTGTTGCTCACCCTTTAAAGCTTATACTAAGGTCCACAGGATTACTGCCCATCTCAGGTGCCTCCAATACTAGAGTCTGCTACAGGGCCTGGCCCTGACTAGATGCCTGACCTTATACTGCCCTTCCCTATTCTGGTCCTTAACTCACACCTGGGAGCCTTTATGCCATCAGTGTGTAGTTCAGAGAGAATTCCTAAGTGTGACACATTCTGCTCCCAGAAGCTATGTAGGTCACCTCGCACGGTGCTTCCTTCCTCACACTGGCGGGTGCAGGATGCAATGCTCTAATTCCTGTGACTCTGTGATGTACCCCAGGGAGTTAGGCCATCCGACCTGAAAATCTCAACTCATATGGCAAACCCTGGAGTCTTTTGGACTTCCTCCATCTCTTCCTTTCCCTCCTCCCCTTTCACTGTAGCCTTGGGAACTAGCGAAAACTCTTGGTCTCAACTCACAAGTGTACTGAGTTAGTCATCACCAAATAAGACCTTTTACAACTTATCTTCCCATAAAACGGGGCAGTCTAAGACTCCTAATATACTAAATTGAATTCCTTTTTTCCCCCCTTGAGACAGTCTCAAAATGTAGCCCTGGCTGGCCTGGAACTTGCTATGTAGACTTGTGTTGAACTTAAGAAGATCTTCCTGTCACTGCCCCTAAGAGTGCTGGGACTAACTACCTGGTTGAATTATACACTTTGGGTGAGTTTTAAGGCAAATGACTTGTATCTCAGTAAAGCTATTTTCAAACACTAAGTTTAGAGACATGAACTCTCTCCTCTCTCTGCTTATGTCAGTGGTACTGGGATTGAACCTATGATGTTCCGCTTGCTAGACACCAAGCTATAAAGCCAGGGCATGAGCATGTGATGTTAAGGGCAATGGAACTGAAATGTCTGTGGACAACTTACTAGGCACAGAGGCAGAGCCTTCTGAGCCCAGTGCCCAGCACGGTCTCTGATGAAAAGAGCAGAGGGTGTTTTGGCAAGGCTGGGGCAAGAGGATTAAGAGGCCCAGCCCAGCCCAGGCTATGTAGGAAGTCCATCCTTAGCCTCCTTTGGAGTAAGACTGTTTCAGAACCAGAAAGCCAGCTGGAGAGATGGCTCACCGACTGTTCTTGCAAAGGATCCTGGTTCAAGTCCCAGTACCTACTTGCTCACAGCAATTCATAACTCTCCTCATTCTACCAGAACTTCAGCAAAAGACAGTTTCACAAGGATCAAGAGAGCTAGAGAGAGAACATGAGGAAAATATCAACAGTCTGAAGCCGGAGCCTTGCCCCTTTGCAGTAACTCCTCTCTAGTCCTAGGAAACACGTTTGCTTCCAGAGAGAACATCAGATGGTGGGTCATGTGAGTTTGGCTTGTGCAGGTGCTGGCCAGAGTTTGAAGGTACTGTGGTTGAAATGCTTTAGATCTGTCCTTCATCCACTTTGATGCTAACTCCAAAGCCTTCACTCTCCAAGGAGTTGGCAAGAACCTGCTAAGACTTGAAGATACTGAGATAGGTAGTAAACAATCCAACTAGCTCATGAAGTGAAGAGCAGCCAGTGCTCTGAACTGCTGAGCCATCTCAAGTATAGATTAATGAGCCTGCAGTAGACACACCAGGAATTTCCAGTCCTCTGGAACAAGAATTGGCAGTTAAAATGGGGTCAAGTCACTAAGCATGCTTTCAGATGCACACATATATAGACATATATGTATATACTTTTAAGAGGATTTGTAAAACAAAAATGAATGTGTAGCAGAGACCTTATGTGGCCGAGGCCTAAGGTATTTACCATATGGCCCTTTATGGAAGTTGTCAAGCCTTCGGAACATGAGAACTAGGCACTATGCAGAGAAACATTGATAAATAAAATTGAAAATTAATGTTTTAAATGATTACAAGAATACTCAGGAAAGAAATGCAATGGAAGATTTACTAGAAGAGACTGAAAAGCACAAAGAAAGGGGAGAATTGCAAATCAGTGTAAACTTGGGTTCTAGAGAGTGGGGCAGGAGGAAGGAGGCCTCCATCAGTGGCATGGGGGTGGGGACGGGAACCCGTCCTCTGTCCTAGGTCTTTTCCCACTCAGTCACCTCAGCTGAGCCAGTGTTCCCGCAGTGCACACAAAAGGGGCCACACCAAGACCATCGTTCAGAATTGTCAGGACAGAAACCTACATGTTTTCAGGGAGGCTCAGGGTGTGGCTCAGCATTCGCTTACTGTGTGACTGTGTGCACTACACACAACACACAGCTTTCAGAAGGAAAATATCACGAATAGCTTCAATTCTTTTTTTTTTTTTT
>BDUI01000378.1:285460-302288 GCA_002335545.1 Apodemus speciosus | reverse complement strand
TTTTTTTTTGGTTTTTCGAGACAGGGTTTCTCTGTGTAGCCCTGGCTGTCCTGGAACTCACTCTGTAGACCAGGCTGGCCTCGAACTCAGAAATCCCCCTGCTTCTGCCTCCCAAGTGCTGGGATTAAAGGTGTGTGCCACCACCGCCTGGTGGTCTTGCAGTTTTCTAACCTGACAGCCAGCCATGAGCCTAGCCTATAAGTGGAAGGTCTTTTGTAGCCAGGAAACTCCTATTCACTCTTTAAAACCCCAAATATCACCTCTTTGCAGAATCTCTTCCTATCCCCCCCCCCCCTTAGTGGCATCTCTAGATCACTAATGTGGGCCAGGCGCGGGGTCAGAGGCCAGCAGGCCAGGCGGGGTACTCACAAGGACATATGCAGGATCTCGTTGGTTTCCGGCTTCCAGACGCCTCGAAGCAGCTGTTCCAAGTTGGACAGGAGGGCGACCCCGGAGCCTGCAGGGCGGGGCACCGCTGAGGCAGCTGCCACCCGACACCCTTCTTTCTTCTAGCCTCAATTCCCAAGCAAACACAGGACCTTTTCTTGAGGAGACTGGGCCCAGGGGTGACCATCCATCACATATGGGAAGCCAAGGCTCAGAACAGCTCCTCCCCGTGTCAGGCACAGGCAAGACAGAGCTTGCAGGGAGCAGTCTGACTGACGTGTCTGAGCTACAAGGGACGGTCTGGACTCTCACTGTGTTGCCCAGGCTGGCTCAGGACTCCTAATCCTCATTGTCTCAAGTGCTGGGACAGGAGCCCACCCCAACACCYAGTCAACTGCTGGGATTTTTACTTTATTAAGAACTTTAATAATTCTTTTTTATATGTTATTCTGTGTATGAGGTGGGGCCTGAGGACAACTTGTGCAGTGGGTTCTCTCCCTCCACCCTGTGGGGCCTAAGGGTGGAAGGTATGATGTATACCTTTAATCCCAGCACTTGGGAGGCAGAGGCAGGAGGATCTCTGTGAGTTGGAGGCTAGCCTGGTCTACATAATGAGCTCCAAGCCAGCCAGTGCTGCCTAGAGACTGGAAAATTTAAAAGTTGCATTGTATTTATACTTTTTGTGGGGAGTGTGTCCATGCGCATACACACACCAGAACACACGTGTGGAGATCAGAGGACAACTTGCTAGAGCTTGGTCTCTCCTACTACGTGGGTTCCGAGCATCAAATTCGGGTCATCAGGCTTGGCCTCAAGCACCCTTCCCCACTGAGCCATCTTGCTGGCCCCTAATATTATTAACTTTGTTGTTATTGTGTATGGTGTGTGTAGGTGGCATATGCCATGATGCTCATGTGGTGGTCAGTGAACAACTTGTGGGAGTCAGTTCTCTACTGTGTGGGTCCCAGGGATCAAATTAGGTCACTGACTTTTGGCTGCAAGCTCCTTTACCCACTGAGCCATATCACTGTGGCGACTTTTTTTATCCTCCCTGTCATAATTCTGTTTACCTTTGACCCACCCGGTGGCGATCATGATGAACCACCCGTGGTGGTAGTGGTGGTGTGCGTGATGGATGCCCACAGCAATCTTTCGGACCCTCACCACCTCCTTCATAGCCACAAAGATGAGTTTTACGGGCAGAAAGCAGACGCACTTGTAGAAGAGGTCCAAGGGACAGAAGAAAATCAAGTACCTTGGGGACAGAAGGCCTAGGGTCAGAGGGAAAGGCGGGCACACTGGTAGCTGAGCTTAGCGCAGATGCAAAGAAGGCCCAGGGTCAGGGGGAGGGACGTCCACTGGTTACTGAGCTTAGCTAGCACAGAGGGCAGGGAGGATGGCAGCAGACTGTGACTCCCTCCTCCCCAGTCTGGGGTCCTCCCTGATCCCAGACTCCGCCCTTCCCCGCCTCCTGGCGCTCACCACACCCCAGAGGCGAGCAGGATACTGGAGCTGTTGCTGAAGTAGTCAATGATGGGCTCCCCAAGAAGCAGGTCGGCCAGGATGTAACTCCCAAAACAGTGCAACATGGCGCACAGCCAGGACGCCACCGGGTGGCGCCGGGACAGCTCCACAGCTCCTGTGAGGGCACATGAATTCTGGGGGTCACTGGAATCCCAGGGACATGCCACACCCACTTGCATGCTGCCCTTCTAACCCCCTGGCTGCTGGCTTCTTTTTTGTTTTGTTTTGTTTTTGTTTTTTGTTTTTCCGGAGACAGGGTTTCTCTGTGTAGCCCTGGCTGTCCTGGAACTCACTCTGTAGATCAGGCTGGCCTCGAACTCAGAAATCCGCCTGCCTCTGCCTCCCAAGTGCTGGGATTAAAAGTGTGCGCCACCACCGCCTGGTCATAGACCTTTTATTTTCATGACCAAATGTCACTACCCTCTGAATTCCTCGGTGGCTGAGTTCTCTCCACCTCCATGGGCTTGAGATTGCCCAGCTCTGTTCCCTGGGTGCTGGCTTCTACAGCCCTCAGCGGGTGCTGGGATGGAAGCAGGTCAGGTGCTTGCTCTCTGCCCCCAAGCATGGACTCGCCCGTGCCCATTGAGAAAGCCATTTCAGGTCTCAGCCAGGGCAAGGTAAATGCCATCAGGGGCCACTGACTTGGTAAAGGCATCTGCCACCAAGCCTGATAAGCTGAGTTGCACCCCAGGACCAACGTGCTGAAAACAGAGACCGGGTTCTGCAGGTTGCCTCCTGACAAGCACTTTCATACCTGCTGCATGTGAGTGTGTGCACTCACACAGCAATAAAAGTAGCCTAACTTGCCTTTACTCCCAGCAGAGGCAGGCAGATCTGTGAGTTCAAGGCAGCCTAGTCTACAGAGCAAGTTGTAGGACAGCCAGGGCCACAGAGAGACCCTGTCTCAAGTAAACAAATGAATAAGATATTTGTAAATCTCCACAGTCTATGGTTTTTTTCCCATAGTCTATATTAATGGTTAGATTCTATCTTTATGGTTTTTGTCCCTGTCTCATAAAGCCAGCGCTGGGTGTCTCCTGGTGTATCCACTTATCATTCGGAGCCCTTCTCTTTCTGACCTGTTTCATTTAGCAAAGAACAATTTTAGGACCAAGCTATAGCCAAGTAGCCCCATGTTTGAACCACCTAAGAGCCCTTGTTAAACTGTCTGGATATGGTCTGATCCCAAGGTTCACAGGAAACTGGTCCCTAAGGGGTCAGAGTTACAGGTGGGGGAGCCATTAAGAGTTGTGTGTAGTGCTCAGTCATTAGGTGGGGGTGCCAAGGCTAGCCTGATGGAGGTAGGACCTGGGAGAATATGGTTTTAAAAGGGAGAGCTGGGCTGGACTGAGTTGGTGAGGGTGGGGTAGGGAGGGCTGGGGGAGGGAGATAGGAGGGAAGAGGAAGGGAGGGGATGAACCCTCCCATCCCTAAGCCACCCTGGATCTATTTAAAGCACACTTCCCCTGAGAAGTGCCCCCCCCAGGAACAGCTGGTGAGCTCACTGACCAAGCACTCCTCCTGCCCCACAGAAAATGACACTTGCCTATGCTTCTAAAAATAGCTGCCAGGGGCAGTCTTGTTCCAGGGTCTTTGYGCCCTTTGGGACCATCTTAAGACAGAGGTGAACAGGGCAGGGACTGAGATTCCAGTGCATGACCCATGACAAACAGGCGCTAGGCTCTGTTTCACAAGCACCTCCTATGTAAAGTACTGTGTCTCCTTCTGGCCCTGCCAGAGCCCAAGTGTCTGCCATGAGTCTCCAGTAAGCCTCAGTTTCTTTGACATCAAAAGGCGGAGGGATGGACTTAAGGCTCTTGAGGTATAATGGTTCAACTCATTATCTTTAGTTTTAAAAGATTTGTGTATGAGTTTGCATGCATGTGTATCTGTGCATTGTGAGAGTGCAGCACGCACCAAGGCCTGAAAAGGCTGTCAAATCCTGACAGCTGGGATTACAGATGCTTGTGAGGGACCCTGGATCCTTTGCGAGAGCAGCTGGCACTCCTAACTGCTGAGCCACTGCTCCAGCCCTGTGTATTGTATTGTAATGTATTGTAATGTATTTATTTTTTTGTTTTTTTCGAGACAGGGTTTCTCTGTGTAGCCCTGGCTGTCCTGGAACTCACTCTGTAGACCAGGCTGGCCTTGAACTCAGAAATCYGCCTGCCTCTGCCTCCCAAGTGCTGGGATTAAAGGTGTGCGCCACCACCACCCAGCGTATTTATTTATTTTGACACAGTGTCTCACTCTAATCCAGACTAGCTTTTGATTTACCATCCTCCTGCCTCAACCTTTCCACTGCAGAGAGGACAGGCTTCAGTCACTGTGAATTTGGAGAAGCCCACTCTCCCTGGCTCTATTGGCTCTATCAACGTTTCCCTACCTGGGACAAAAAGAAATTACTTAGCTCTTAGCAATTATACCAGAGATATTCTGGGGCCTAGAATGAGATTTAAATATCTGAGGGGGTAAAATTTCACACATAAATCTTAAATCCACCCACTGTGGGCTAGAAGAGTAGCCCAGTTTAGTGCCCTGTCTGAATCTCCCAAGGAGGAGCTGGGGGTGTGGCTCGGTTTAAGATCCCTGCCCAGATTTCCCCAGTGTTTTCTGGTATCAAAGATTAATGGGGGTGGGTGGGGATAGAAATTGTCCTCTTTTCCTTTTTTTAGTGCTACGCCATGCATAGCATATCTCAGGAGCTACAAACAAAATTATAAAGCTTTGTACTTTTCAACTTAATTTTGTTGTGAACCTAAAACTGGCCTGAAAAAGAACGTGTCTAGTAACTGGCGCTGTAGTTCAGGGAACACGCCTGAAGCCCTGGGTTCCGTCTCCAGCACAGCAGAAACCACACAGAAACCTATGCAGCAGCRCACACAGCCACTGCAATCAAGACCCAGGCGTTTGAGGCCAGCCTAGATCACTAGTGAGAGCCTCAAACATGGAGCCTGGCTAGGCAGTGTGGTGCGTGCTTTAATCCCAGCATTTGGGATGCAGAGGCAAGCCAATCTCTGTACATTTGAGCCAGCCTGGTCTAGAGTGAGTTCTAGGGCAGCCAAGACTACACAGAGAAACCCTGTCTTGAAAAACTACCAAAACCAAAGAAGGTTATTGTTGGGTATTTCCCAGCACTTGGGAGATGAGGCAGAAGTCTCAGAAAGTCAGGGTTCTCTTTAGCTACATAGCAAGTTTAGTCCCGCCTGCACTACATAAAACCAGCTACGTTCAAACAAATGAAGGTCGGTCTCAAGGGCACCGTGCTCTCCTAACATGCATATAGCCTCGGTTCCATGCCAAGCACACGGTGTGGTGGGAGACACCTGTCAAGGCCAGCCTGTGCTAGGGAAGAGCATGTATCAAGAAAAGTTAAGGAATCCAGACTGTCACTCCTTCCTTCATCTGTGTCTTCTGTCATGGTCACTTCTTTCATCCCTCTCCTTGAACAGAGCTTGGGGCCCAGGAGGGAGTCAGACACCAGAGGGTTCCCGCCTTAACCCACAGCTTGACCTAGTTTACAACCCCTCTTCTAGACGCCTGGAGGGATGCGGGTCATGCGCTCCTGGACAGTTCTGGTTTGCCCAACATTCTGAATTTCTGAGTAGCTCCCAAACACTCTGAACTTTCTTGTAAAAGAACTCTTTGTAAAACCCAACCCAGAACACAGCAGTACCTCAGTAACATGTTCTTCTAGAGCAGTGGTTCTCAACCTTCCTAATGCTGTGACCCTTTAAAACAGCCCCTCATAGCCGGGCAGTGGTGGCGCACGCCTTTAATTCCAGCACTTGGGAGGCAGAGGCAGATGAATTTCTGAGTTCGAGGCCAGCCTAGTCTACAGAGTGAGTTCCAGGACAGCCATGGCTACCCAGAGAAAATCTGTCTCAAAAAAACAAGAAAAATCAAAATAATAATAATAACAACAGCATAACATAAATATCTGATCTGCAACCCCTAGAGAGGGTTGAGAACACTTTCTACAGCCTCCCAAACAAATGGAGCCACTTCTTAGAGAGCACAAAGAAGCCCAAAATCGAGATACCCATGCCAGTAACCAGAGCAGGGCAACAGGCTCATTTTACCAAAGAACCCATGTCACAGACAGGCAAGGGAAAATATGTGGAGGCAGTGGGGACAGGTCTGATGGTTTGGATTAGTACAGGGACCAGCTCCCACCTTAGACACCCTCATCTGTCCCTTCTGTTTCCTGTTTATGTGTGCATTGAGCAAGGTTGTTTGAATGCCATAGGGTGTGGGGGACAACACAGTGTATGCAGGGGCTTGTGCACATGGGGCCAGCTTGTCCTAAGGACCCAGTTTCTGCCCCCTAAATACTTCACCATCTTTTTTTATTTTATTACTGTGGGTGGGGTGGGGAGGGAGTGGGGAGGGAGAGAGGATCTTACCATGTAGCGGCTGTCCTGAAAATCACTCTGTAGACAAGGCTGACCTCAAACTCAGAGATCAGCCTGCCTCAGTCTCCTGAGTGATGGGATTAAAGGTATACGCCAGCATGATGTCTGGCTGTGCTCCACCATCTTTAACTGGGAAAGAGGTTTGATATGCAGCCCAGACTAGCCTGTACTAAGGTCTTTGCCTCAGCTTCTTGTTTGCCAAAATTACAGATATGCGTTGCCTAGCAGTTCCCCAGTCACCTTAATTTCCCAAGGCAAATGAGTAGCTCTTGCAGCCTAATCTGTCACTCTGCCTGTCAGGGGCTCCTGGAGACTTGCGGGTTCTCCAAGTATTTATTTCCTTCAGCCTTCTACTTCCTCTTCCCCAAATTGTGAAGTAATCGCCTCAGGCAGATGTCTTGCAGCAAAAACTGGGAAAATGGGCTTGAAATGCAAACATGGAGATATTCTGATTAAATTCATCTGGGTTAATTCGGTTGGTTGGTTTTGGGGTCTGAGAATGGAATCCAAGGCCTCCTGTATGCTTAGCTAACACTTTACAGACAAGCCATGCCTCCAGCACACACTGGGGAATCTAGGCTGCCACTCTAAGGCCGGGCCATGCCCCAGCCCCTCACTGGGGTGTCAGTCACCCTAAAGCTGAGCCATGCCCTGACACACACTAGCAGGCTCTCTAACCACATCACTATCCCTGTAAAATTTTTTGAGGCCAATAATGTGGCTTAGCAGGTAACAACACTTGCCACCAGGCCTAATGGCCTGAGTTCAATTCCTGGAATCGACAAGATAGGAGCAGAGACCTGAAGCCTGCCTGCATTGTCTTCTGTCTTCCACCCATGTGCTATGATAGCACTTAACACACACAATAAATAAATTAAGTGTAATAATAAAAGATTTTAATACAATTTTCTTTTGAGACAGGATGTGGCTAAGTTGCTCAGTGCTGGACTTGAGCTTGCAACCCATCTGCCTCTGCTTCTTGAGTGGGTGGGATGACAGGTAGGCACCACTTCACTAGGTTCAGGTAGAGTCTTTTAGTGTCTGGCCTGGAACTCACAGAGATCCAACTGCCACTGCCTTTGCCTCCCAGGTGTTGGCGTTACAGGCAAGCCCAGGTGGAAACAGACTTTTAAAAGACCCCAGGAAATCTGATATGCAGCTAGGGTTGAAGAACTGATAAAGTTTTAAAGCATAAAACCAAAACTTTCTGGAAAATTCTGTCTCCTGCACTTACAGCACAGATGGTTTACTGAGATGGTCCTGCAGAGATATTCAGACAAGAATGAGCACAGAGCATTAGAATTCAAACACAGGAGAGGCCGAGGAAAGAGGAAAGAGTTTGAGGCTAGCCTGGGTTGGTAAGATGATTCAGAAGTGACAGCACATGCTGCCCAGTAGTGTCTGGTGATCTGAGTCTGATCCCTAGAACACATGTAAAGATGGAAGGACAGAGTTGTCCTCCGTCCTCTACATGCACTCTGGGGCATGGATGTACACACATATACTAATAATGACAATGATGACAGCTGAAAATATTTTTAAACACAAATAAAACAAAGGGGGACAGTGAGTTTTACTTGAGTTTAATCCYCAAGTCCCACACAAGGGAGGGAGGACAACCCCATCAAGTTGTCCTGAGCCCTCCACATGCATGTCCCCACACACAATAAATRAGAGTTAAAAATAAAAAGAACACCCCAGTTTCAGCACAGTTCCATACTAAGTCCATTCCTGGGGGTTCCCACCTCCTCACAGTGGATCTTGGGGTGTGATGGGTTCCACAGAAGCCACCAGGAATTCTTCCCCAGATGGGCAACCCAGTTTCTCCAAACAATAGCACAAACAAGAACTTCACCTTGCAAAGTCTTGTTGCCTGTGCACAGAGAAAGAAGACCCGACATGCCTGCCTGACAGTCTTGGTAATCCTGTTTGCATAAGATCATGTATTTATGCTTGTAAGGACATGTGTACAATTTCATCCGAGGAAGCTCTGAAATGGGCCCTTTTGAGGTTATCAGGAACACTGTTTTTAAACTTTTTTTCCCCCTACCAGCTGTGGGCCATCTTGAAGCCCCCCTCCCATTCCTAAGTAAACATAGGAGTCTGGTTTTATCACCTCAAAAGTAATTAATTTACATACCCACCCACAGAAGGGTCCTAGCTTTCCTGGAAGGAAATAATTCTGCCTCTCAAGTTTGAAGGTTCAGAAGAATAACTAAAACTACAGAAGACATACACGACACGTTTGCTTATGCTGAACTTGTATAAAAACAGAACGCTCCAGGGAGGCATTTATTTATTTATTTATATGTTTGTTTTTGAGATAGACTGTAGTTGAACTGGACAAGAACTCATCCATAGCCCCGGCTGTCCTGGAATTAGCTTGCTTTCCTCCTTTCTCTATGTCCTACGTTCTGGGGTTATAGGTGTGAGCTACATTTGTCCTCATTAAAGCAGGAGGTTTGGAGGAGGGGTGCGGTAGCAGCAAGATCACTGCTGGTAACAAAGCTTGTCTACAAATATGACCAGAGTTCGACCAGGGTCTCCCGTAAACTGTCCTCTGACCTCCACATATACCCACAACACAGAGATAAATAAAAGTAATTAACTTTTTTTTTTTTNAGAGTTAAAAATAAAAAGAACACCCCAGTTTCAGCACAGTTCCATACTAAGTCCATTCCTGGGGGTTCCCACCTCCTCACAGTGGATCTTGGGGTGTGATGGGTTCCACAGAAGCCACCAGGAATTCTTCCCCAGATGGGCAACCCAGTTTCTCCAAACAATAGCACAAACAAGAACTTCACCTTGCAAAGTCTTGTTGCCTGTGCACAGAGAAAGAAGACCCGACATGCCTGCCTGACAGTCTTGGTAATCCTGTTTGCATAAGATCATGKATTTATGCTTGTAAGGACATGTGTACAATTTCATCCGAGGAAGCTCTGAAATGGGCCCTTTTGAGGTTATCAGGAACACTGTTTTTAAACTTTTTTTCCCCCTACCAGCTGTGGGCCATCTTGAAGCCCCCCTCCCATTCCTAAGTAAACATAGGAGTCTGGTTTTATCACCTCAAAAGTAATTAATTTACATACCCACCCACAGAAGGGTCCTAGCTTTCCTGGAAGGAAATAATTCTGCCTCTCAAGTTTGAAGGTTCAGAAGAATAACTAAAACTACAGAAGACATACACGACACGTTTGCTTATGCTGAACTTGTATAAAAACAGAACGCTCCAGGGAGGCATTTATTTATTTATTTATATGTTTGTTTTTGAGATAGACTGTAGTTGAACTGGACAAGAACTCATCCATAGCCCCGGCTGTCCTGGAATTAGCTTGCTTTCCTCCTTTCTCTATGTCCTACGTTCTGGGGTTATAGGTGTGAGCTACATTTGTCCTCATTAAAGCAGGAGGTTTGGAGGAGGGGTGCGGTAGCAGCAAGATCACTGCTGGTAACAAAGCTTGTCTACAAATATGACCAGAGTTCGACCAGGGTCTCCCGTAAACTGTCCTCTGACCTCCACATATACCCACAACACAGAGATAAATAAAAGTAATTAACTTTTTTTTTTTTAAATCAAAGAAGTAGGGTCTATCCTCCTCTGACTCTTGGGAGCGAGCTGACCCTAAGTTGCCCTGTCCTGGAATAGTTTCGGCTCAGTAAGTGGGAAGGATCCCAGGTCCAAGTTGCGAGAAGGGAGGGAAGAAGATGCCAAAAGATGTAGTACAGAGGAGACATAGGTGTCACTTTCCCTGAACCTGATCGCAGCCCCCAGCATGGCCAGTCCTTATATAGTCACCCGGCAGTCAATCCAAGGGCGGTAAGGGAGGTCATGGCAGTTGACGTCCAGAACATCTGACCCTTGCCCGGGCAGGTCCTACCCTTGGTTTGGAACCTTCACCACCATCAATCCCTCTGGCCCAAGATTAGGTTCAGGAAGCCTTGCCCTAACCTGACTCTGGCCTTTTCTTTGTCCCCCTCCCCGCCCTCAACCCCAACCCCTCAGCACCTGTTCTCCTAACAGTAAACAAGTGCGCTTCTCTCCTTCCCTCCCACCTCATTTGCAGCCTCCTTTCCACAGCGCCTCTGTCTCCCTGGTTCCCTTCTCCACCTCCGCACGCGTAGGGGCACTCCACGATCTCAGCCTCTGCCTCCTCCCCCCATCCAGCCCCAGGGTCTACCCTGCCTCCTCTCGCCTCTATCATCAAGCTATAGGCAACCTCCCTCCTGGTAACTCCCACAACCCCGACTCACCTGGCTCATACTTCAGGTAGATGATGGAGACGATGAAGTAGCTGAGGTCGAAGACAGGGAAGAGCGGCACCCGCGAGAAGCTGAGCGCTAGCTCGCCCAGGCTCAGCGCTGACATCAGGTCCATGGCGATGGAGGGCGCCTCCTGGGCCCCGTTCGTCCCGCGCCCCGCCGCCGGACGGACGAMTGCTCCCTCGCCACTGAGCCCGCCCCACTGCCAGGCACCGCCCCCTCCGCACCCCCACCCCCGGAGAGGAGGGGTGGAGGGGGACGCCTAGCACCCCGGAGCCCAAGGACGTCAGAACTCGTTCAACGGAGCCAAGAAGGGGGTTCTGCCCCCTGCATCCAGCACACACAAGAGGGAATCCTGTCCTTATACATCTACTTAGTTAGGACCCTGTCCTTTTTCCGTGGAACTAACCAATTCAGGACCCCTATTTCCCTCAAAACCCGCGCCCTCGGAAGATCTCAGCCAAGAATATCACGTTTCATTCCTGAGGAGTCCTTGTCTCCAAAGTCAAAACCCCGCCTCCCACAAGGGGACCTCAACTCAAACCCTCACTCATGTCCTGTTTGGTTTTGTCAAAGAGGCTCCACAACCTTAACCCAGGCCTCATGTTCTGTAAAGTCTGTCCGGTCAGGACCCTCATTCTCCACGGTGTTACTCAGTCAGAACTGGAAGATCCGTGGGGGTACAACCCAGGCAGGGGGACATCCTGACTCTTTGTACTCTGAGCCGGGATCGCAGTTCTCCCTGGGGACCCAATAGGGATCCTTTTGGAGTTCAGTCATCTGCCGCGCCCGTATCCAAGCCGTTTCGGGGCGGCTCAGGGGGTCAAGGAAGCAATTTCTGTAGACAGCGAACCCGCAGCCCAGCCAGAGCATTGGTACGCRACACTGCGCATGCGCAAGCACCCAAGCTCCGCCCCGTAGGTTACATCATGCCACATTCTCCGTCCAACCCAACCAATGTTGATTCAGAATTGGTCAGTTCTCATTCCACTTTCCGCCCCTCATCACGGCTTCCGTTTCCGGTTTTACGGCGCCTTGGGTGTAAGGATGATCGGAGACATACTGCTGTTCGGGTAATATGAATGAGGGGTGTTAGAGGTCGGAGAGTGATAGCCAGATGGGGTGGGGGTGGCCTTACTGACCGTTACTGTCTCTCCGCAGGACGCTACTGATGAACGCCGGGGCTGTACTCAACTTTAAACTGTGAGTAGGCCGCCGCGGGCGGTGTCCTTGACAGCCAGGCCCTCCCACAGCCAGGCCCCGCCCACACCCTTGGTCACCGCTCGCCCTGCCCTGGGCATGCTCCATGCCCCACTAGACCTCCCTCTAGCCACGCCTCCGCTCTGGTTGACCAAGCTCTGACAGTTCTGTATCACTCTAGGGGCTTTAAATCTATACTCTCTAGACCAGGAGATGGCTCAGCGGTCAGAGGCGCTTGCCCCAAGCCTAACTACCTGAGCCCGATTCCCGGAGCCCCCATGGTAGAACTCCTGTGGGTTTTCCTTTTGACCTCCACACAACTGCTGCGGCATGGCACAGTCATTCCTCTCACTTGCAGAGTAATATTAAACAAACAAAAATCTACACCCTCTCTTCCTGGGATTGCTTGCATCTCCAAAGAGCCTCAGGCTCAGGCTTATCCCTCAAGAATCCCTATCCTGCCTGTGGCTGCACACCCAGCTGGTTGAGTGCCTCACAGAGGATTGTGTCACAGCCCCAGGTCACACAGCAAGTTGTGGGCAGAGCTGAAGTTCATGCCCTTCCTAGCTGAGTGTTAGGGTCAGGAAAAACGATGGTGTTTATGTTTCACRGAATGCTAGTGGTATCTGCTGTTCTTTATAGGAAAAAGAAGGACACACAAGGCTTTGGGGAGGAATTGAAGGAACCCAGCACAGGTAAGCATGTCTTCCTAGTTTCAACAGTTTCACAGTAGATTCCTGGGAGCCTGTTCTCTCACTAACCTGTGCTTTTCTCTCTTCTTCCTTTTTTTTTTTTCCGAGACAGGGTTTCTCTGTGTAGCCCTGGCTGTCCTGGANNNCACTCTGTAGACCAGGCTGGCCTCGAACTCAGAAATCTGCCTGCCTCTGCCTCCCAAGTGCTGGGACTAAAGGCGTGCGCCACCACTGCCCGGCTCTCTTCTTCTTTTTTATTGTTGAGATGTGGTATTAGAGGGCCTTGCATGCCTGACCCCCCCTGCCTCTGCCTCCTAGGTGTTTGAATGACAGGAGTACACCACCATGTCCATCAGCTTTATTGAGTGCTTACCATATTGCCAGCCACGTAGCAGGCTGCTCTGTCAGGGTGTGGGAAAAGAAAGTGGCCCTGCCCTGAGGAACTCAGCCCAAGGCTATTCAGAGGGTGTTCTGGGGATAGTGAAGTGGGTGTCGGGAAGGCGCTGCTGTTGCTGTTGCACAGGTTGATGTGGCACGGCATGGCCCTTTCCATGGCAGGCGTGGTCGTGACGGAGTTCCCAGCCAGCCTCAGCCCACAGTGAGACCTAAAATACCATTTACAGAAACCGCTGAGAGGCCCAACAGGCAGACAGTTGCCACCAAGCCTATGTGAGTTCATAGGAGAGAATTGACACTTTTTTCCTCTGACTTAAACATGTCTGCTCTATTTAAAAAAAAGAAAGAAATTAGAAAAACAAATAAAAAAAACCAAGGAGTTAAACCAGAGCGATGGCAGGTGATGTGTTCTGGGGCCCATGCAGTGCTCTGAGTCCAGCCACAAAGTCTGGAGTTGGCAAATTCTCAGTCTAGCCAACCTGGGCCTGGTAACTAGGACCCAAGTCTCAGGAAAGACTCTTATTGGACAGACTTGAGTCAAGTGCCCTTTCCAGCACCAATCAGAAGCTTTGGGGATTGGTGCTCTGCAAGGATGAGTCAGGGGCTGCCACGGTTGTTTGGTAGTGGGCTGCGTGACAGCCTCATGAACCATACTTTCTGGCTTTGCAGGAGACAACATCCGAGAGTTTTTACTGAGCCTGAGGTATTTCCGGATCTTCATCGCACTATGGAATGTGTTCATGATGCTCTGCATGATCGTGTGAGTCCACCTTGCTTGGTGCACACATTCATTGCCTGCTCCTGCCCATTTCAGTTTTTTCTGTTTACAGTGTGGGTCCTGGGGATCAAACTCAGGTTATCAGGCTTGGCACCGGGCCCCTACTGAGCCGTCCTGCCAGCCCCTGGATGAAGCTCAAGGGCTGCCCCTGCTTCCAAAAAAAGAACTCGGTGACAGCCAGCGTTGGAGGGTGGTCTCCAAGTACTACCTGGCCACGTGTCTCCTACCCCTGATTTTGTGTTAGCTTGTACTGGGTGGCTCCTAAGTACAGCTTGTTCCTGCCTTGGAAGCCGTAGTAGAAGCCAGCAGGGAGGGTTCACTTCTGCTTTTACAGCCACTCTCTTTGGTTTTGTTTATGTATGTATGTATGTATGTATGTATGTGTTTGTTTGTTTGTTTGTTTTTGAGATAGAATGTGATTATAGGCCAGGCTGCCCTCAGACTTATGATGCCTCTGGCTCAGACCTGTGAATCCTGAGACACACATGAGTGTGACCACTGAGGTGGCGTTTACAGATAGTGTGAAGTAGGGATCTAAGTTCAGAACCTGGCAGTCAGGCACGGGTGTTGGCATGTCTCCTGGGATTATAGGCATGTACCTCAGTGTCCAGCCAACAGGTGTTTTGTTTTTGCGGTATTGTTTTATATGTCTACATAGGGGTGCACATATGTTACACACTGTGCTTGTGGAAGGCAGGGAACAGTTCTCAGGAGTTGGTTCTCTCTTCCACCTTGTTGATCCTGTGCATTAACCTGAGACTGTACCGGGCGGCGGCATGGCGCACGCCTTTAATSCCAGCACTTGGGAGGCAGAGGCAGGCGGAGTTCTGAGTTCAAGATCACCCTGATCTACAGAGTGAGTTCCAGGACAGCCGGAGCTACACAGAGAAACCCTGTCTCAAAAAACAAACAAACAAACAAAAAACCTGAGACCATTAAGTTTGTCAGCAGACTCCTCTATTCACGGAGTCACCTTGCCCAGCAATAGTTATGTTTAAGCTCAGAAAGGGCAGAACCATGAAGCACTTTCATGAAAAATAATCCCCAACAGTGTGTTGGAGAGAGCAGCTTACTATGTAGCCCAGGCTGGTCTTAACTCCTCCTGCTTGGCCTCCAGAGTGCTGGGATGGCTGACGTGCATCACCCCTCCCAGCGGTGAGCTAGAGTTTTTACTGCAGCCCCCTCCTGTCCTCACAGTCATTTCACATTCTGACTTTTCCAGACTGTTTGGCTCTTGAGCCCTGCGTGGAACCCAGAGCTCACCTGCTGGACATCAAGGCTCCATTTCTGTTTCTGATGACTTCAAGAATGCTTCTCACTGGAAAACCAGCGACCTTCTCAGAAGACTTGAGTTCATTTGGGTGGAGAATGTCCATCTCCTAGCCACCTGACCCTCGTCAGCCACAGTTCCACTTGTGCTTTGCAGTTTCAGGAAGTCCTGTAAGCCACAGTCACAAAGTCAGGCTTTGTTAGGAGGAAGACCTAGATCTTGCCCATGTCCTGGCATTCCATCTTCTCCTGGCCCAGCTTCTCCAGAAACCTGACCTGGGCTATTTCTTGGTTGACTTTATGGTGATCGTTTTGGTTTGATTTGGATTTGTTTGTTTTGAATTTTTTTTTTTTTTTTGAAACAGGATTTTTCTGGCTAACCCTGGCTGTTCCGAACTCACACACCAGACTGGCTTCAAACTCATAGAGATCCGCCTGCCTCTGTCTTCTGGGTGCTAGGATTAAAGGTGTATGCCACCACTCCTGGCTTTGCACGGATTGTCCTTAATTGATGTGATTCAGGCACCAGCCTGCAGGGCCAGCCATGACAATCTAGCAGTCTATTTTGCACTTACAGGTCCAGGCTGGTGGACCCAACTGTTGGGGCCAGTGAGGTCTTCCTTCCAAGTGTTTCCTCCTCACCCCATGACTGGGCCCACCTGGGGCAGCTCCAGCACTTGGAGGAGCAGGTCCCCACCCTTAGGACACCAGCCTCTTCTTTAGACACTAAGCTGTTAGCCATAACATTCTCAGCTTCTCCAGAGGAGGCCTGTGGAAGAGGTGCTAGTGGTGATGTTAGCAAACACCTCTCTAAGCTTTCAAGCTACTTATTAATAAAGTGACTTTGGGGCCACCCCTTTATTGTTGCTTGGTGACCATGACTTCACTGCTTGTGATGTTGGCAATGCACTCTTGACGGTTTGTATTTCTGGGTCTCTCTTTGAAGGAGGCAAGCTCAAGCTTGACGTGCATGAGGCTCAGAGGTGACTGCGCTGAGGTGCGTTCCCTCCAGAGGCAGCCATGCCGTCAGTGCTGAGATGAGGGGCTTTCATCAGCATTTGAAGGCAGTAGCAGCTGGTTTGCTATGAGGCTCTCTTTTTGGTTTGGTTTCTTTCTTTTAAAGATTGTTCTGTTCTATGTGTATGGTCTTCTGTCTGCATGCATGTCTGCGTACATGTGGATGTAGGGCTTGCAGAGGCCAGAAGTCCTCTAATCTGCCGCTGGAGTTACAGCCAGTTGTGAACTGTCGTGTGGGTGCTGGGTCTTTTGGGAGTGCCCTGTGTCCTGAGCCCCTCTTTGTGGCTTTTTTAGACAGGCCCAAACTCAACTGTGTGGAGATGAGCTTGGACTCCTTACCCTCCGCACGGTGAGACGAGGTCCACCACACCAGGTTGTTTTGTTGGTTGGTTGGTTAGTCTTTGAGACCATCTCGATGTAATCTGTGCTGATTGAGAACTTTCCATTCCCCTGCCTCAGCTTCTTTAGTGCTAGAATCCCAAGTGTGTACCAGCAACCCTAGCCATAATAACATTTTACCCCAGGCTTCCCCAGGGACTATGGGGAAAGCCTCTGGTAATGTGGGAACTGGGTCAGGTCTAGGTTCAGGCTGCACAGCTGCTGCAGACATTGTTGGCTATGTCCTTCACTCCGCAGCATGCCTGGGCCTACCCACCTGCCTAGCACTGTAACACGCCACTCTTTGGCTGATTCCAGCCTTGGATAGTTGGGACGCCTTTCTGCCTTCCTCAGCTTTGGACTGTAGTTTCGGGGGATTGGGCGGGGGGTTCTATTCATTCTGGAGAGGAATTGTGCTGAAAAAGAATGCTGTCATAGGGTTTGCACTTAGCTGTACGATTTTCCTCCAGATAACTATTATCTCATTGTTAAGTTCTGATAAAGTATTTTTG
>BDUI01000378.1:273823-285302 GCA_002335545.1 Apodemus speciosus | reverse complement strand
GTAAGATGACTGGGAACACATTTTTTTTTTTTTTTTTTTTGGTTCTGAGCTAGGGCCTTTTGATGCCACTGAACCATATCACCAGCCCCATAGATGTGTCTGTTTAGAATGTTGTTCAGAAACTTCTCATGACTGGAGATGTAGCTCAGGTAGAGTGACATAGTTTAATTTCACAGAAAAGGACTGAAAGTCTGGCTCAGGGGTGGAGTCCCTGCCTAGAATCCCCCAGTGAGGGGCTGGGTGTGTGGCTCAGGGGTGGGGTCCTTGCCTAGAATCCCCCAGTGAGGGGCTGGGTGTGTGGCTCAGGGGTGGGGTCCCTRTTGGGACCATTTGAAAGTCTCAGGTCAGAGGTTCTAGAGGTTCTAGAGTTAGAGGTTAAGCAGCAGCTCCTTCCCTTGCTATAACCGGACATATGTAACCTGAAGTGACAACCCCACTTTGTGCTTGTATCAGTCAGGGTTCTCTAGAGTCACAGGATGTGTGGGCAGTCTCCATACAGTAAGGGGATTTGTCGATGACTTACAGCTTGTAGTCCAACTCCCCAACAGTGGTCAGCAGCAGCTGTGGATGGAAGTCCAAGGATCTAGCAGTTGCTCAGTCTCACGAGGCAAGCAGGAAAGGAAGAGAGTGAGTCTTCCTTCTTCCAGCGTYCTTTTATAGGTCTCCAGCAAAGGGTGTGGCCCAGATTAAAAGCGTGTGCTACCAAGCCTTTAATCCCAGATGATCTTGAGCTCAGAGATCTCCCTGCCTTCTGGGATTCATACCCACTATGCCTCAAGATCTCCATGCCAAGATCCAGGTCAGAAACTTGTATCTCTCAGCCTCCAGATTAGGATCACAGGTGAGCCTTCCAATTCTGGATTGTAGTTCATTCCAGATAGAGTCAGGTTGACAACCGGGAACAGCCACCAGTGCTCCTGCAGGTCAAATCCGTTACCCAGCCTCACTACTGGGATATGGAGTTTCCGTCAAATTGTCTGCCATGTTTGAAGCTACAAGATGTGAAGTGCTGTCTTCTGCCTCCCACACCACCCACCGCAGCCTGAACAAATAAACCCTCTTTTATCCCTTCTTCACAATACTGACAAACACGTAGATGAAGTTGTCCACAAGTCACCACACTGGGATGCTGCGGAGCGGAGGACTGGCTTGTCCTGGGTAACACATACAGGCACAGACATATGCTGTGTGCAAATAAAAAACAAAGGGTCACCATGACAAACATTCAGTGTATCTACTCCTCGTGAAAATATACCACCAACAGAGAACTGAAGAGTTCAACTCATCACCCGGGACCCTCTGACTCTTCAGATGGCTGTCGGTCACTGAGCAGCTCAGAAGGCAGTGCCTCTGGGCTGGCAGCAGCGTCCACACCAAGGGTTCTGTAGGCCTCATGGTGAGCAAGGCCCATCTTGAAGAGTACAAGAGTCTCCAAGACAGCACCGACAGCCAAGAGCATGTGGAAGAAGCCATGGCATGTGAGGAACAGGGTCCAGGGCCAACCATCCAGGGTATAACCATCCTGCAGCATCTGACTGGGCAGGCCCAGTACATGCCTGTCCACTCAGCAGCACCCCTCAGATGCTCTGAGCTAATGGGCACTTCCTAGATGGAAGACATCAGCAAATCCTGAGCCTTCATTGACTTCCTGGCTTTGAGATCAAAATGTGTTCATGGTTAAACTGCTGCTATGCATGTACTGTGGTTYTGGGCGGCTTCTCTGGTGGTGTGCATAGTGGGGGGAGGCTCTGGGGTGCTTGGTCCTGCCCCAGCAGCAAAGCTTCTGTTTGCTTTACTGTAAGTTTCTTAACTACCTGCACATGTTGATCCTTGAATGATTTTAACATACAGACTTGTGAGCAGGCTRGCTTCACCCGCCCATGGTCACTGCTCAGAGGCAATCTGAAACATAGCCCTCCTGGCTTGCTCTCTGGGGAAATCTTTGTGGTGCATGAGGTTTCTTTGTGCAGTATTACCTTAGTGTCTTATAGCTAGTTTTTTTTAAAAAAATTAATATTTGTTATCTGTATAAGTGTTTTTGCCTATATGTAAGTCTGCATGCAGTGCCCATGGAGGCCAGAAGAGGGTGCTGGATATGGAACCTGGGTCCTCTGCAGGAGCAGCCATGCAAGGGCCACCCTGTGAGAACCAGGCATTTTCCTTTCATGTATGAAGTATCTGAAATTACTGCACATTTTCCCGTTTGATGAGAGATGTGTACCATATGTCTCAAGCAGAGCCATGCTTTAAAAAACAAAGCTAGGGGTGGCAGCATGCACCTTTAGCCCTAGCACTGGTGAGGTAGAGGCAGGAGGATATGTGTGAGTTCCAGGTCAGCCTGGTCTACAGAGTAAGTTCCAGGACAGCCAGGGCTACACAGAGAAATTCTGCTTCAAAAACATACAACAAAAGGAACATACAGGTGAAACACTCATTTGCTTGTAACTGAGTAAGTCATGAAGTGTCTACTGGATGAAAAGGTTCAGCAGATAACAGTACCTACTGCTCAGCCTGACCAAGTGTGCACCCTGGAACCCACATGCAAGAAAGAAGGAACCAGCTCCACAAGTTGTCCTCTGACCTGGGTGGCTTGGGCAACTGTCTGGGCTCATTGTTTGGTTTGGTTTTCTTGCTGGGACAGCAGGCCAATASTGCCACATCCAACTTAGGAGAAGTGTTTGAACCCAGCCCGAAACTCATTCAGGAAACCAAGTTGGTGTGCCCCAGGAACCCTGAAGAGTACAGGGAAGGCTTGCTTAACCCTCTTGCCCAGGTGACTAGTGTACAGGCAGGCGGAGGCTTCCACCCCAGCCCTCAAGCCTCAGTGCTCTTTGAACTTGAAGTGGGTGCTAGCAAGACCTAGACAGGCTGTGCAGGCCTCCAGCCTAAGATGCCTCCCCCACCCACCCCCCTCATCTCATGGAGCCCGATGGCCAACTTTGCTGCCTGAGTCTCTGCAGAATTTGAATCTTGTTTCCCATAGGATACAGACATGTGCACACACACAGTTTTTCCTTCTTTCCTTTCTTGGGGCTTCATGCATGGTTTTGGTGACTTTTCCTGGGATAGTAATGATCAAATGTCTATTCACCCCTGACAAAGCACCAGTCATAGACCAAAGAAAAGATTTCACTCAATCTAGTAGGGAAAACCTGTGAGGTTCTTGGATACATGGAGGAGTGTGAGACTCAACTCATGGGTTCCGTGCAGTTTGCAGGCTGCAGCCCTGGAGGGCCCCTCCCCTAGTTAATTTCTGCTGCCTTACAACATTGGGCCAGGGCCTCCTCAGCTCGGAACTTTCTGGGCTTCTGAGTCTGATAAATTGCAGAACCTTCTAAGGAGAATTTTAGTTCCTGAGTAATTGCTGTATAATAGCTGCAAAACTAGTGCTTCCCCAACTGAGCTGCTCCTCAGCACCCACATTCTCCATTTCAGYTGCTTTCTGGGGAGGTCAGGGCTGCTGCTAGSCAGCACTTGGGTAGCACAGRTCCTGGCTGCTCTTAGGGAGCAGTCTTTGCCTCTGTWTCCCAGCATGCCAGAGATTTCCAGTAGGTCATCTTTTCAGAGTAAGGACTGCTGTTAGTACATGTCTTCTCCCCACTCCCACCCCCAATATACAGCTTTGGACAGTGGCAGTGACCTCAGAATAGCCCTAGCTGAGGAAAGGAGCTACGAAGGCCAGGAACAGGAAGAGTTTGCCACCTCTGGTGACAAGAGACCTGGGCACCTTCTTACCCTGCCATAACAATGCAGCATATGCTTCAAGCCTCACAATAATGTGCATTTATTCTCTGATAGTTCAGAAGTAAGGCGCCCATGATGGGGGTCGCCAGCATCCAGGCTCCTGCCAGAGGCTGGAGTGGAGAATCCATCTCCTTCCTGTATAAGCTGGCACACAATCACTCCATGGTATGGTTAAAGGGAAGGTTTTTTTTATTGTAGGTGTAGGGGTGTGTGTGTGTAAAAAAAAAAAAAAACAGGCAGAACAGTCGAAACAGGACCATCAGATTGAACGTGGCCAGGACTATCTGTGTGACAGGATAAATAATTGAAAGGGGGGGGGGTGCTGGAGAGATGGCTCAGCAATTAAGAGCACTGGCTGCTCTTCCAGAGGACACTGGTTTGATTCCCGGCATCCACACAGCAGCTCACAACTGTCTGTAATTCCAGTGCTAGGTGAGCTGATTGGACTCTGCATATGGTTTACATGCATGCAGGCAGAACACCCACACACATAAAACATTTACAAAATACTCTGTAAAATTGCCTTCATACCTCAGCATGGCGATGCTTAGATGAGGCRGGGAATCACAATCCTCCTGAAGGGGCTCCCTGCCATGTGATACCTTTGCCTCAGTAGAAGTAGGAAACCTAACTGGTGGAGCCATTCTAGAGTTAAAAAGCTCAATTTTAAGGGCTTGAAATCCCAACAGTCCTTGCTCACTACAAGCTCAGAACTTGAAAGCCCACCAATCCACACTCTGGAAATCTCCACCCTGNTGCCACATCCAACTTAGGAGAAGTGTTTGAACCCAGCCCGAAACTCATTCAGGAAACCAAGTTGGTGTGCCCCAGGAACCCTGAAGAGTACAGGGAAGGCTTGCTTAACCCTCTTGCCCAGGTGACTAGTGTACAGGCAGGCGGAGGCTTCCACCCCAGCCCTCAAGCCTCAGTGCTCTTTGAACTTGAAGTGGGTGCTAGCAAGACCTAGACAGGCTGTGCAGGCCTCCAGCCTAAGATGCCTCCCCCACCCACCCCCCTCATCTCATGGAGCCCGATGGCCAACTTTGCTGCCTGAGTCTCTGCAGAATTTGAATCTTGTTTCCCATAGGATACAGACATGTGCACACACACAGTTTTTCCTTCTTTCCTTTCTTGGGGCTTCATGCATGGTTTTGGTGACTTTTCCTGGGATAGTAATGATCAAATGTCTATTCACCCCTGACAAAGCACCAGTCATAGACCAAAGAAAAGATTTCACTCAATCTAGTAGGGAAAACCTGTGAGGTTCTTGGATACATGGAGGAGTGTGAGACTCAACTCATGGGTTCCGTGCAGTTTGCAGGCTGCAGCCCTGGAGGGCCCCTCCCCTAGTTAATTTCTGCTGCCTTACAACATTGGGCCAGGGCCTCCTCAGCTCGGAACTTTCTGGGCTTCTGAGTCTGATAAATTGCAGAACCTTCTAAGGAGAATTTTAGTTCCTGAGTAATTGCTGTATAATAGCTGCAAAACTAGTGCTTCCCCAACTGAGCTGCTCCTCAGCACCCACATTCTCCATTTCAGYTGCTTTCTGGGGAGGTCAGGGCTGCTGCTAGSCAGCACTTGGGTAGCACAGRTCCTGGCTGCTCTTAGGGAGCAGTCTTTGCCTCTGTWTCCCAGCATGCCAGAGATTTCCAGTAGGTCATCTTTTCAGAGTAAGGACTGCTGTTAGTACATGTCTTCTCCCCACTCCCACCCCCAATATACAGCTTTGGACAGTGGCAGTGACCTCAGAATAGCCCTAGCTGAGGAAAGGAGCTACGAAGGCCAGGAACAGGAAGAGTTTGCCACCTCTGGTGACAAGAGACCTGGGCACCTTCTTACCCTGCCATAACAATGCAGCATATGCTTCAAGCCTCACAATAATGTGCATTTATTCTCTGATAGTTCAGAAGTAAGGCGCCCATGATGGGGGTCGCCAGCATCCAGGCTCCTGCCAGAGGCTGGAGTGGAGAATCCATCTCCTTCCTGTATAAGCTGGCACACAATCACTCCATGGTATGGTTAAAGGGAAGGTTTTTTTTATTGTAGGTGTAGGGGTGTGTGTGTGTAAAAAAAAAAAAAAACAGGCAGAACAGTCGAAACAGGACCATCAGATTGAACGTGGCCAGGACTATCTGTGTGACAGGATAAATAATTGAAAGGGGGGGGGGTGCTGGAGAGATGGCTCAGCAATTAAGAGCACTGGCTGCTCTTCCAGAGGACACTGGTTTGATTCCCGGCATCCACACAGCAGCTCACAACTGTCTGTAATTCCAGTGCTAGGTGAGCTGATTGGACTCTGCATATGGTTTACATGCATGCAGGCAGAACACCCACACACATAAAACATTTACAAAATACTCTGTAAAATTGCCTTCATACCTCAGCATGGCGATGCTTAGATGAGGCRGGGAATCACAATCCTCCTGAAGGGGCTCCCTGCCATGTGATACCTTTGCCTCAGTAGAAGTAGGAAACCTAACTGGTGGAGCCATTCTAGAGTTAAAAAGCTCAATTTTAAGGGCTTGAAATCCCAACAGTCCTTGCTCACTACAAGCTCAGAACTTGAAAGCCCACCAATCCACACTCTGGAAATCTCCACCCTGRAACACCTCCTCTCCAAGAAACCTATGTAAGCCTGCCTCCTGCTCAGTTCTCTACTGCTTCCCCTCCATGGATTCACCTTCCAGTTCACTGGTTGTTTAGCATCCCATCCACCGGTTCCCACTGCTAAGTGTCCCTTTCTGTGAGTCTGTGAAGAAGTGTGAGCATGTGGCACCTCTTGGGCACCTCTCAGGCACTCGGAAGGTACGGCAGTGGACTGAGTACCAAGCCCAAACCCAGTAAGAGAACAAGTGCCAGGTGGCAAGATCTCTAGATATTCATAGCTGGGAGGCATGTCTACTCGAAAGGGAAATGTGTGTTGTCTGCAGAGAATACTGGTCTTTTATATAAATGTTGGGCAAGCAAGAGCAAGCAGGCTGTCACGTCCCCCTCCTCGATGATCATGGACCAACCTCCGAGCCTGTAAGCCAGCACCAATTAAATGTCTTTTAAAAAGACTTGCCTTGGTCGTGGTGTCTGTTCACAGCAGTAAAACCCTAACTAAAGCACCCCCACATCCTTTGTCTCTAAGGCTGTGGCTGACCCTCCTCCCTGCTTGGAGTCACAATCCTGCAGCTTCCTTAGGCCCAACTGGCTACTGCAACCCTTCCCCCTCTCTTTCCATCTCCCAGTCGAAGCTGCCTGGCACCCCACAGCTTCTCGGTGCTCTTGTGGCTTTTATGATACATGACCCTGCTCTCCATCCCTGTCCCATGGATAAGACCTTGCTCCTAAATTTGTTTTGTTGTTGTTTGCTGTTGTTGTTGCTGCCTTCTGGCAAGCCTTTGGACCTTGTGCAAAGCTCTGGTACCGGACACCGAGACCTGACACCCATCGAGTGTAGTGAGGACTCACTAAACAGTGTGATTTCCTTTGGTTATCCCTGAGTCCTGGGGATGCCTGTGACTATACACCCCACAACACCCCTCCACGGGAAGGTGACATCCATTCCCCCTTGGGATGCTTCTTAGAAAACCTCCAGCCTCTCCACCTGGTACCCGACCTAAAAGGCCCAACCTTAGTTGCTTTTGCAGTCAATATCCCTTAGATAACCAATCCAAATGGCTGCCTAATGGTATCTTGGGGTTTTACCGCAGTGAACAGACACCATGACCAATGCAACTTTTTTTTTTGTTTTTTATTTTTTTGTTTTTGTTTTTGTTTTTTGAGACAGGGTTTCTCTGTGTAGCCCTGGCTGTCCTGGAACTCACTCTGTACACCAGGCTGGCCTCGAACTCAAAAATTCCCCTGCCTCTGCCTCCCAAGTGCTGGGATTAAAGGCATACACCATTATTGCCCAGCCCAAGGCAACTCTTATAAGGGCAACATTTAACTGGGGCTGGCTGACAGGTTCAAAGATTCAGTCCATTATCGTCAAAGCAAGAGCATGGCAGCATTCAGGCAGGCATGGTGCAGGCAGAGCTGAGAGTTCAACATCTTCATCTGAAGGCGGCTAGTGGAAGACTGACTTCCAGACAGCTAGTAGAGTCTTAAAGCTCACACCCATGGTGACACACCTACTCCAGCAAGGCCACACCTCCAAATAGTGCCCCTCCCTGGCCGAGCATACGAGCATATGCAAACCACCACATTTCCTGGCCCCATAGGCTTGTTCAAACACAGGAGTATGGCAGGTATATTAGCCATACCTAAACATAGCATAATGCAAATAAAATTAGTCTAACGTCCAAGGTCCCCCCTCCCCAGTCTAAGCAGTCTCAACAGTGTTAAAAGTGCAAAATTCAAGGTCTCTGCTGAGATTTATCCAATCACTTAACTGTAATGCTCAAAGCAAGACAGGAAACTAGCTGGGCAAACTCCAAACTCTGTATCTCCATGGCTGATGTCAAAGTAGTCTTCAGATCTCCATTCCTTTTTCATCTTCATTAACAGCAGTATAGTTCTCTCTCCTGGGCTGGTTCCACTCCGTCAGCAGCTTTCCTCAGCAGATAGCCCACAGCTCTGGCATCTCAAATATCTTGGGGTCTCCAAGGCAGCTTCTTGTTTGAATGCCTGGGATCCACACATGATCTTCTGGTCTCTAAAGGGCTGGCCTCACTTTTCCAGCTCTGCTCTCTGTAGCACTCTAAACTCAGATTGATGCACTCCACTGCGGCTGCTGTTCTTGGTGATCATCCAGGGTACTGGCATCTCCAATAATGCTGGGGTCTTCTACAATTAGGCTTCACCAATAGCCTCTCATAGGCTCTTCATGGTGCAAAGCCTCAAATCCTTTGCATGACCTCTTCAGTCCTGGGCCGTCAACTGCAACTGAGGCTGCACCTTCACCAATGGCCTTCCCTGGCCTCTCACAGTACCAAGCCTTAGCTGCTCTTCACGACCCCTTCATGTCTTCAAAACTAGTACTACCTGGGTGGCTCTTAAACATTACTAAGTACAGCTGCAGCATGAGGTACAACTTTGGCTATCACACAGCTTCTTTGTGCTCTCAGAAAACACTTCCCAGAAGATTTCACCTTAGTGATGCTCATCATCATCGTCATCTTCTTCCTTCTTCTTAAGATTTATTTATTACATGTAAGTCCACTGTAGCTATCTTCAGACACACCAGAAGAGGGCATCAGATCCCCATTACAGATAGTTGTGAGCCACCATGTGGTTGCTGGGATTTGAACTCAGAACCTCCAGAAGAGCAGTCAGTGCTCTTAATCACCAAGCCATCTCTCCAGCCACCCAAGGAAACCTTTTTGTTTGTTTGCTTGTTTTTCTGTTTTTCTAGACAGGGTCCAAGGAAACACTTATAAGGACATTTAACTGGGGCTGGGTTATGGGTTCAGAGGTTCAGTCCATTATCATCACAGTGGGAACCTGGTTGCATTCAGGTAGTCATGGTGCAGAAGGAGCTGACTGTTCTACCTCTTCCTCTGAGGGCTGCTAGAAGACTGGCTTCCAGGCAGCTAGGACAAGGTTCCTCCACCCACGCTCTCTCACAGTGACACACTACCTTCAACAAGACCACACCTCCTAATATTCAACTCCCTGGGCCAAGCATATTCAAACCACCACAGAAAAGGTGCCTGTTAAAACCAAATAGATGCAAATCTATCAACAGGTAGATTCATTTGCTTAAATAGTTCTGCAAATCTATCAACAGGTAGATTCATTCACTTAAATAGTTCTGCAGTATGATAGGGTGCTTGACCTACTTTTTGCAGAACACATAAGCTATCGTCTGGCTTTAAGAAAAATACTTGGGATCCGGGCAGTGGCTTTTTATCCTAGCACTTGGGAGGCAGAGGCAGGCAGATTTCTAAGTTCGAGGCCAGCCTGGTCTACTGAGTGAGTTCCAGTACATCCAGGGCTACACAGAGAAACCCCATCTTGAAAAAAAAATTTGGGGTCGGGGGCTGGAGAGATGGCTCAGTGGTTAAGAGCACTGACTGCTCTTCCAGAGGTCCTGAGTTCAATTCCCAGCAACCACATGGTGGCTCACAACCCTCTGTAATGGATACTCTCTTGTGTCTCAAGACAGTGACAGTGTATCTACATACATGAAATGAAATAAATAAATCTTTTTTTTTTTTTTTTTTTTTGGTTTTTGAGACAAAGTTTCTCTGTGTAGCCCTGGCTGTTCTGGAACTCATTCTGTAGAGCAGGCTGACCTCAAACTCAGAAATCTGCCTGCCTCTGCCTCCCAAGTGCTGGGATTAAAGGCGTGTGCCACCACTACCCTGCTAAATATATCTTTGAAAAAACTTTTTTAAAAAAAAGAAAAATTCTTGTTTCCATGCAAACAACTTAAAAACCATTAAAGAAAAATTGATGAGGATTAGATCTACCAATAGTGGAGAAGAATGTCCTTTGCCTCTTCCTCAGGGAGGACTGACATTTCTATGCCAGCCAGTTAGCTATAGTAAAGACAAGACATGAAAATTCCAGGTAGATGTTCAAAAATGTAAACAACAGTTCAATGCCTCTGGGTGAGGGATCACTGATGGTCCTATCTGGAACTGGATACTGCCCTCCCTAACCAATGCTTCTCCACCAAACTGCAGAGACCAGAGACCCACAACCCCTGAGCATCCCCTGATAGTGAAGATCATGCTTATCCCATGAACTTCAACACCCCACACAGCAGGAAGTAGTTTAATGATAACGTCCTCTTTCCTGACTCCTGATTAGTTATCAATACTAAACATAAAAGGGAGGAATGCAGGGAAAAGAGTCAAAGAAGAAACAGCCTGCCCGTCTTGCCCCCAGCTCCTGAGACTAGGAAATCCCCCTCCTCAAGACTCAGCATTAACAGCAGAACAATGCTTAGGACAGCTCTGTGCTTGTCCRCTTCTCCATGCTCACTGTGCATGTTCCTAAACCCTATACAAGCCCTCCCCTCCACACAGCCCTCTGCTGAGGCTGTTCTCAGAGACAGCCACCATTCTGTGTCTCTTTCCAATAAATCTCGTGTAAGGTGTGTTTTGTGCTGTGACTTTGTGGTATTCCTTGGCTCCCAACTGCCAAGATACCCTTGTGCTAGAACCCCCCCTTTTTTAAATTTACTTTGTTTTATGTATATAAGTACACTGTAACTGTACAAATGGTTGTGAGCCATCATGTAGTTGCTGAGAATTGAACTCAGGACCTCTACCTGCCCCAGCCCAGAGATTTTTTTTATTTATTACATGTGATAAATACTGTACACTGTAGCTGTCTTCAGACACACCAGAAGAGGGCGTCAGATCTCATTATGGATGGTTGTGAGCCACCATGTGGTTGCTGGGATTTGAACTCAGGACCTAGGAACCAGTCAGTGCTCCTAACAACTGAGCCACCTCTCCAGCCCCAGAAAACCCCTTACAGTCATGCTCTGAAGGAACCGTCCCTTTTTTCCAGGGTGGAGCAGGTCTCTTCTTAATGACACTTAATTCTCATTGTAGGCCAGCCTAGGTGGTTGAGACCATCCCTCAAAAAACACCCCACACAGAGTCAACAAACAGCTAGGCATGTCGAGGTACACACCTGGAGTTCCAGACCCTGTGAGGCTGGAGAACTGGATCAACTATATCTGGGGCCTCGGTGCTGCCTTGAATGAGAAATGCCCCCATAGACTCAGGGATTTAACACTTGGTCTCTAGTTGGTAGAGATGTTTGGGGAGGTTTAGAGGGTGTGGCCTCA
>BDUI01000378.1:258957-273784 GCA_002335545.1 Apodemus speciosus | reverse complement strand
CAACAACAACAACAAAAACCTTTTCCAGAAGTCACTTTTAGTCTTTTTTGTTTGGTTTAGTTTATTGAGGCAGGGCATGTAGCCTTAGTTGTGATGGCTATTCTTGGTTTGTCAATCTGACATCCAGAAATGGAGGGCACACCTATGAGAGATATTTTGCTTGGCTTTAAGTGGATGAATCCACTTCTAGTCTGGACCTTTGAAAGGACAAGACACAGGTTTTTGATCTGGATCTTGAGGTGGGAAGACACACTTTAACCTGGGCCATACCTTCTGCTGGAGGCTCAGATTAGGGACACGGGAGCTCTTGCTCTCTGCCTGCTTGCTCTTGCCTGGTTAGTCAGCAGCTCCTTTCCTAACATTGGAGCCTACTTCTCCACGATCCCAGTAGATACAGAAGACCAGATGAGATACCAAGTCCTGTGGGACTGAGTAACAACTGGATTCTTAGACTTTCCATCCACAGCTAGCTATTGTTGGATTAGCTAGACTGCAGCCTGTAAGTCATTCCAATGCATTTCCTTTACATATGTACTCATTCCATAAGCCCTGTGACTCTAGAGAACCCAGTTCCAGCTCTCCTAGAACTTGTTCTGTAGACCAAGCTGGCCTTGAACTCATTAGCCCACTTGCCTACAGAGTGCTGGGAGATTAACATCGTGTGCCACATACCGTATGGCTTAGTCATGGGGTTTTATCATAGCAACAGAAAAGTAACTAGGAAGTTGGTGGTGGCAGTGCCTGCTTTTAGTCCCAGGACTTGGGAAGGAGGCAGAGGCAGGCAGCTCTCTGAGATCTCTGAGTTTGAGGCCAGCCTGGTCTACAGAACAAATTCCAGGAGAGTCATGGCTATGCAGAGAAACCCTGTCTTGAAAAAACAAAACAGGGGCTGGAGAGATGGCTCAGTGGTTAAGAGCACCGACTGCTCTTCCAGGGGTCCTGAGTTCAAATCCCAGCAACCACATGGTAGCTCACAACCATCCATAATGAGATCTGATGCCCTCTTCTGGGGTGTCTGAAGACAGCTATRGTGTACTTACATATAATAAATCTTTCAAAAAAGAAAAAACAAAACAACTACAAAAAAGAAGTTAGTATTAGAGAGTAGGCTGTTGCTATAACAGACTTGACCATGTTTTCTGGAAGGACATGGAAGACTTAGGAATTTTGGACTAAAGATAGCAGTTACCCCTGTAAGAAAGTATAAAGACTGCCGGGCAGTGGTGGCGCATGCCTTTAATCCCAGCACTTGGGAGGCAGAGGCAGGCAGATTTCTGAGTTCGAGGCCAGCCTGGTCTACAGAGTGAGTTCCGGGACAGCCAGGGCTACACAGAGGAACCCTGTCTCGAAACAAACAAACAAACAAAGTATAAAGATCATCTTAGTCCCAGCAGGAGCCTAGAAGACAGTCATCCTGAGAGGAGCGATGTGGCCTGTGAAGGCCCAGCTCAAGGTCTCAGAGACAACAGCATTAGCAGTTGGGCCAGAGCCAGCCCTGGACTGTTTTGGCAGAGGATGCAGCTGCCTTCTGCCCCTGTTTGGAGAACTTGCCTGAGGTTAAATTTGAAAGCAGTGGTCTCATTTCTTTGGTGGAGGGAATTCCAAACATATGTTGAGCCTGTGGTTACTGTTGCCAATGCTTATGCAGGTCTTCTATGAAAAAGGGCATTGGGACAGAAAGAAACATAACACGTATATACTGAAGAGTAGGAAAATACCTCAGAGGCTTAGTATTACACTGAAGTCTGGAATTGAGATCAGCATCAGTAAGGACAGGCCTGCTCTGCCTAAGGGAACAAAGGGAATGATGCCCTCAGAGCAGGACTCCACCCAGTTAAGCTTTCTTTCTACAAGGCAAAGGTAGCCTGTGGCAGGGGAATCCCTGTTTGAAGACCTTAAGAAGCCACTGTGTGAAGCTGTGAAAGTGAAGTCTGGCTTGCACTGAAAACTCCAAGATATTGGACATGCTAGATTCCTTGGCTGTCTGCCAAGGAGTGCTGCACACAGGAAGTGGAAGCATCCTGAGACAAGTTGCAGGCAGCAAGACTGGACACACAGAGCCATCTCAGCCCTGACATCAGACACGGAGCTACATACAGGTCTGGAGTTCGCCCTGGCGGCTTCTGGTCTTTTAGTCATTTTTCACCACAATCCCCCATTCCTTTGTGGAAAGGTAATATGTATTCTGTGCCGTTGTACATGAGAATTGTGTAATTTGCCTTTTGATTTTACAGGGGATTACAATTAAGAGATTGTTTTGAGTCCCAGAGGCATCTATGAGCTTTTAAGTGGTGTTTGAGACTATGGAAGACTATGGGAGCTTTTGATTGGAATGTATTTTGTAGTTTGATATGGGTATGAGTTATGTGGTGGTTTGAATGACAATGGCTTCCTGAAAGATGTTTGAGCATTTGGTCCCTGATTCCTGATGCTGTTTGGGTAGGCTTAAGAAGCTGTCTTTCTGGAAGAATATGTCACTACTTTCTGATTAGGAGTAAATTTGATCTTCAGTCAAGCTATCTAATTTCTTCTTCTTTGCACACAACTACTTAAAAAAACCACAACCAACAGCAACCAAAAAGCACCAAAAAAAAAAAAAAAAAAAAAAAAAAAAAAAAAAACCAAACAATAGCCTACCCCTCTTGGGGCTCTAGCATTTATACACCCTCTGAAAAACCCCCAGAATTCAAAATGCCACACAAATGCAGAAACTAACTGTAGCTGGCAAAATCATGCTTCTGCTGGAGCATGCGGCACATCATACTCAGCTGCTATGGACAGTCTGAAACATAATCTGAAGCAACCCTACACCTTAGATTAAAACAAAAACATTTATAGGATATGCGTTTTTGTCTTTTTAAAGAAACCGGAACTGCAGAATTCTCTCTAGTGTTGGGTGATAGTTCATTGCATCCCTAGACAGTCCTATTTATTTCTACATTCTGATAATCATCTAGCTTGCTTCTGACTTCTGCTCTGACAGTGCTGCCAGGGCTGTCTCCTGTGTTGTGTATGCATATCTGTCTGCTCCAGTTGCTTTCTTTGCAGAAATTCCTGGAATTTTAAACCAGGTCAGAGTATAGAACACTGAAAGGTCTCGGTTGAAATGCCTTTCAGATATGCCATGGTTCTCTGGTACAAAGACATCTTTCCCTTCGCTATTGCTCCAGCTGCATTCTGCTTCCGTAACTGTGTCTCTGTCCCTTGAAGATATCCTTGGATGTGACAGGGTCTCACCACGTAGCCCCACATGCTTCCCAACTCACTGTCCTCCTTCCCTTCCTTAGTGTGCGCATCTAGCTTACAGTTCTGTTTTCCTTAGGGCCAGCCAGCCTGGCTTGAGTGCTTAGCTTCAAAACTAGAAACCAAAGAGCAAGCTTGTGCATTTTGAATTTGGATATGGACAAGCACTGGAATATCTTACATGTCTGTGAACTCCCTTCAGAGTTAATAAAAACTAATTATTTCAAGTATAAAAACATTGCTTTTATGTGAGTGGTTTTGCCTGCATGTATGTCTGTGTACCACATGTATGTCTGTGTATCACATGTATGTATAGTGCCCTCATGGCCAGAAAGTGGCTTCAGACCTCTTGGAACTAGAGTTCCACTGTTATGAGCCGTCATGTGGGTGCTGGGAATAGAATCTAGGTCCTCTTGAAGAGCAGTCAGTGCTCTTAACATCTGAGCCATCTCTTTAGCCCACAATTCCTATTTTCAGAGACAGTTTCATATAGTCATAGCCCAGGCTGGCCTCAAATTCAACATGGAGCCAATATTGCCCCTGAATTCTTGGTCCTCTTGCCTCTATTTTCTGACTGTTGGGATCATAGCATTACTAGGTCCAGCTGGTGTCACTCTTAAACAGGACTACACTTGGGTCTCAGGCAGGAGGATTACAAGTTCAAGCCTAGCCCGGGATACAGAGGGAGACCCTGTCTCAAAAAAGCACAACCAAAGTGGCCAGATGGCTCAGCAGGTACTCAGCCAAGCCTAAGATGATCCCCASGACAGTGGAAGAGAACTGACTTTTGGCAGTGGTCCCCTGCACATGTGTAACACACAAACACAATACACACACACAACCAAACTTAAGTAAATGAACAAGTAGAATAAAGTTGTGTACATAGGACTCCACAATGTTGTTGTAGTCGTGTACTCTGAAGGCAGAGGAAGGTGGATATCTATGAGTTTGAGGGCGGCCTGGTCTATGAAATGAGTTTCAGGTCAGCCAGAACTATACAAAGGAACCCTTTCTTGAAAAAACAAATAAAACCAAACAAAAAAAAAATGGGTTGGAGAAATGGCTCAGCCATTACGAATGCTTGCTGCTCATCCAGAGTTCAATTTCCCATACCTACATGATGGCCTTGATCTGAGATCCTCCTGTTTCTGCCTCCTGAGTGCTGGGATTAAAAGCTAGGCATAGAAATTGACCGTTAAGAAAATAAAATCAGAAGCGCCAGGTATGGAGATGGGTGGTGCGTGCCTATATTTCTAGTGCTTGAGGAGGTGGAGGCAGCATGAATGCTCAAGGCCAGGCCTGGGGGATGATGCACTTGTTCTTGAAGCCAGGCAGTGGTGGCTTGCACCCACCAGCACTTGGGAGGCAGAGGCAGGCGGACTTCTGAGTTGGAGGCCAGCCTGGTCTACAGAGTGAGTTCTAGGACAGACAGGGCTACACACAGAAACCCTGTCTGGGAGGGGGGTGGTGATGGGAAACACTTGTTCTTGAAGAAGGACTAGGATTCAATTCCCAGTATGCATTCACAACTGCATATAATTCTAGTTCCAAGGATCTGACAACTACTTCTGGCCTCTGTAGACACCAGGCACATATAGGTRCATATGTATACTGCAGGCAAAACATTACTATCAATAAATTTAGAGACAGGGTCTATCTGCATATGGCTGTCTATCCTGGAACTTCACTATGTGGACTAGACTGGGTTCACAGAGATCTTTCTTTTGAGTACCATTATGCCAGGCAAAGAAGAAAATAAAAAATAAAGAAAAAGGTTCAAGGCCAGCCTAGGCTACATATGGTCTCAAAACCTGGGGAGAAATCTAAAATAGCAAGGTCAACAGGTAAATTGAATGCTGTTCGTTTTCATGACTCGATCCATGCCAAACTAATTGTCTGCTTAATCAATCTATACTTGTTTTGAAGAAACAGGCCTACTATATCACTGAATAAACAAGATAGCAGGTCTGCAGGGCAGGATGATGCATTTAATTCTAGCTCTTGGGCAGAAGACTCAGGTGGATGGAACTCTGTGAGTTTGAGCCTGGTCTCCACAGTGAGTTTCAAACTAGCCAGAATTGCATAGTGAGATCCAGGCCAGCCAGGGCTTTGTATCGAGAGGCTGCATAAGTGGAGAAAAAAAAATCAACTATTAAATAATAATTAAAGACAGTAGATTGGCATAAATGTAATCCTGCACCAGGGAGACACTGGCAGGAATAAAACGTTTGCAACCAGCTCAGGCTTCATAAACTCTGCCTAAAAGCACCAAACTAGAAGCTAGTGTTGATGGAGGACCTTGTTTATTTTGCTTATCTGGTGAGATTAAGTGTATCTTCAAAATGGGCTGCTTTCCAACTTGAACTATGAGCTCCAAACACGTGCCAGGGAGAGAGTGTATTTGAGAAGTATTTGTTTGTGTCGTTTCTACTGGTGTAATGCAAAGCCTTCTGCCATGTGCAGAATCAAGAAACCAGCCATGAGAAACTTATTTCCTGGGTGAGTGGGGCAGAAGGGCAGGGTCTTACTTACGTACTCCTTGCTAGTCTGGAACTCACTGTGTAGACCAAGCTGGCCTAGAACTCCAGAGCCCCTTCTGCCTCCCGAGCGTTGGAATTAAATGCCTGGTTGGTTGCCCGCTGCCCCCAGTACCCCCAGTACCCCCAGTAGAAGTATAACAAATTTAAAATTAACAGGTGTCGNGACAGTGGAAGAGAACTGACTTTTGGCAGTGGTCCCCTGCACATGTGTAACACACAAACACAATACACACACACAACCAAACTTAAGTAAATGAACAAGTAGAATAAAGTTGTGTACATAGGACTCCACAATGTTGTTGTAGTCGTGTACTCTGAAGGCAGAGGAAGGTGGATATCTATGAGTTTGAGGGCGGCCTGGTCTATGAAATGAGTTTCAGGTCAGCCAGAACTATACAAAGGAACCCTTTCTTGAAAAAACAAATAAAACCAAACAAAAAAAAAAAATGGGTTGGAGAAATGGCTCAGCCATTACGAATGCTTGCTGCTCATCCAGAGTTCAATTTCCCATACCTACATGATGGCCTTGATCTGAGATCCTCCTGTTTCTGCCTCCTGAGTGCTGGGATTAAAAGCTAGGCATAGAAATTGACCGTTAAGAAAATAAAATCAGAAGCGCCAGGTATGGAGATGGGTGGTGCGTGCCTATATTTCTAGTGCTTGAGGAGGTGGAGGCAGCATGAATGCTCAAGGCCAGGCCTGGGGGATGATGCACTTGTTCTTGAAGCCAGGCAGTGGTGGCTTGCACCCACCAGCACTTGGGAGGCAGAGGCAGGCGGACTTCTGAGTTGGAGGCCAGCCTGGTCTACAGAGTGAGTTCTAGGACAGACAGGGCTACACACAGAAACCCTGTCTGGGAGGGGGGTGGTGATGGGAAACACTTGTTCTTGAAGAAGGACTAGGATTCAATTCCCAGTATGCATTCACAACTGCATATAATTCTAGTTCCAAGGATCTGACAACTACTTCTGGCCTCTGTAGACACCAGGCACATATAGGTRCATATGTATACTGCAGGCAAAACATTACTATCAATAAATTTAGAGACAGGGTCTATCTGCATATGGCTGTCTATCCTGGAACTTCACTATGTGGACTAGACTGGGTTCACAGAGATCTTTCTTTTGAGTACCATTATGCCAGGCAAAGAAGAAAATAAAAAATAAAGAAAAAGGTTCAAGGCCAGCCTAGGCTACATATGGTCTCAAAACCTGGGGAGAAATCTAAAATAGCAAGGTCAACAGGTAAATTGAATGCTGTTCGTTTTCATGACTCGATCCATGCCAAACTAATTGTCTGCTTAATCAATCTATACTTGTTTTGAAGAAACAGGCCTACTATATCACTGAATAAACAAGATAGCAGGTCTGCAGGGCAGGATGATGCATTTAATTCTAGCTCTTGGGCAGAAGACTCAGGTGGATGGAACTCTGTGAGTTTGAGCCTGGTCTCCACAGTGAGTTTCAAACTAGCCAGAATTGCATAGTGAGATCCAGGCCAGCCAGGGCTTTGTATCGAGAGGCTGCATAAGTGGAGAAAAAAAAATCAACTATTAAATAATAATTAAAGACAGTAGATTGGCATAAATGTAATCCTGCACCAGGGAGACACTGGCAGGAATAAAACGTTTGCAACCAGCTCAGGCTTCATAAACTCTGCCTAAAAGCACCAAACTAGAAGCTAGTGTTGATGGAGGACCTTGTTTATTTTGCTTATCTGGTGAGATTAAGTGTATCTTCAAAATGGGCTGCTTTCCAACTTGAACTATGAGCTCCAAACACGTGCCAGGGAGAGAGTGTATTTGAGAAGTATTTGTTTGTGTCGTTTCTACTGGTGTAATGCAAAGCCTTCTGCCATGTGCAGAATCAAGAAACCAGCCATGAGAAACTTATTTCCTGGGTGAGTGGGGCAGAAGGGCAGGGTCTTACTTACGTACTCCTTGCTAGTCTGGAACTCACTGTGTAGACCAAGCTGGCCTAGAACTCCAGAGCCCCTTCTGCCTCCCGAGCGTTGGAATTAAATGCCTGGTTGGTTGCCCGCTGCCCCCAGTACCCCCAGTACCCCCAGTAGAAGTATAACAAATTTAAAATTAACAGGTGTCGAGCAGCTCTCAGGAGTACATTGTGGTTTTCATTACCTGTTTCCCTTCCGTTTAAGGTTTTGACTTTTAAGGTTACGACACAAAACGGAAGTTATTTCTCCCGAGGCCACTTTAGTACAGTGCGCTAAACTCGGAGCCCGCCCTCCATCCGTCCATCTGTAGGGGTCACCGAAGGACGGAGGACCGCAGCCCATATACTTGACATTCTTCGTTTCTTGGTTTGACCTAAAACTCCCGATGACCTTGGCGCTTCCTTTCCTCCTTGGTGAGACGTTCTGTTTTCCAGCACCTGAGATGCAAAGCGGAGGTCGCTCTGTCCCCTCCGAACGCGAAGGGGAAGATGCCGGGCGACGGAGGGTTCCGCATCCTGCTGTGCAGATACAGGCTAGCCACCTCCAGTTCCCCCGCCTCTAGGAAGGCGACAAGAGCGGTGCTTCCTCTTGAGTTCCAGCCCTGCACGGATGCAGAGCCGAGGTGTCAGAGTCGTTCAGTCCTAGCAGACTCGCGCCCTCTGCAGAGGTGGCAGCTCCCGGACTTGCCCGTAGGTCCCCGCAGGGCGTGGGTCACATGGGGACACGCACTGCCCGGCAGACCCCCGCCTGGGTCCTCTGCAGCGGCGACCGCTGCGCGGACCTCCTCCGAGCTCCTCGCGGCACAGGTCTCAACGCAGGCAACCGCCGCCTTCCTCAGTGTACCTGTGGCCGCTCCAATCCTCTGGTTTCTAAACGTTGGAGGCCCTTATCCGAGTAAGGTCTTTCCATTCCCCAACCCCAAAGCAGCCAGGAGGAAGAGTCCGGGTTCCAGGACTTGGAGGGTGCGCTTCCGTTAAGAAGCCCTGCCCTCCAGTCCGGGTGGGCGTGGCCTCCTGATAGCGTCCGTTGCCACGCCCAACCACCTCCCAACCGCTCTATGGGTCCGGCCTCGGAACCTGGCGGCAGGACCTGTTAAGTGCGCCTGCGCGCGCGTGCGCAGAACCAATGGGAGCGGCTCACGAGCCGGCCCCGCCCAAACCCGGCGTCTCCACCCGCCCCATCTCCCAACCTCCTCAGCGTGGCGCCGACGCTGCGTGCGGCGCGGGTTACCCAGAGTGCTCAGCGCGAGAGGCAGCTCACTGGAGTTTGGTTCTCGAGGCGGCGGTGGTGGTGGCGGAGGCTCCTCCGTCGGCTCCTCCTCCTCACTCGGCGGTAGCGGCGGCGGTCCGGGGCCTGAGCTCCGGTCCCCTCCGCTTCCCTCCGTCCTCCGCCATCTCCCCGAGCGCCTCGACCTCCTCCGGCGCCGCGGGGAACATGCGGCTCCGTTCCCGGAGGCCGGCGAGTGACTGACCCGCGTCCCCCCTCCTCAGCCTGCCCGCCCGCCGGCCCGGCCGCTCCCCCCCGCTTCGCCCAGGCAATGACAGCGGCTCCGGCGTCTCCGCAGCAGATGAGGGACCGGCTGCTACAGGCCATCGACTCCCAGAGCAACGTAAGTGACTGCCGTGCGATCGGAGACTGAGGCCGCATGTGTCGGGACCCTCCCCCTCCGACGCGCCCCCGGCCAGGGGGTCTCTCCGGGCTGTGATCTGCCCGCCACAGCCGCTGCCATCTCGGTCTCGTTCTCCTGGGTCCGGGAACTGCAGGCAAGGCGGGTAGCTGAGGGTACCTGAGGCCGAGGCTTCACGCGGCCTGGACTGAGGGATCGTTCAGAGCTTTGATCAGAGCTAGTTCTCCTCGGTTGTCCAAGCCCGGCTGCCCTTGGTGCTCCCCACCGTGCCACCTTGCCTCACCCAACCCTGGGAACTGAGAACCCCCCGGGAAGGTGTCCCTGCCGGGGGCAAGGTGGGAAGCAACTAGTGTCTCCGCGATGACTAGGGTAGCCCGTGTCTCCCCTTCGGTCTTCTGGCTGAATCTCTTTCTTGGACTCGGAGGGAACCCTAGGCCCGTTCTGCCCCTAGTCTGTCTATCTGTGATGCCTGGAGAGTCTTCTCTCTTTTTCTGATAGTGGACAAACCTTTCCTGGGGTGTTTCAAGAAAAGACGACCCTGCAGAGAGTGAGATTCTCCCTGTCACCTTTCTTGGCCTAAATGCTCCATTGCGCTTCTGACCAAAGGCTAAACCCCGGGATTTTGGTACTGAACTGCCCTTCATAGTTGATTGTTCTTTTATCCCTACTTTCCGGTCCTCTTACCATATCTCTTGCCCCACCTGAGGTGCCCAGGCTGTCAAGATTTAATTGTAAGGAGTCACTTTATGCCACACTTTCCTCTGCGAAGAGTCCTGTGAGCAGAGGGATATCTTTTTCTTCCTGTGTGAGCACAGACTAATTTTACCTGTTCTTGTATTTTTTCCCAAAGGTTTGTTGGTAGTGTAGGGGGTGGGTGTCCTTGTTGCTGTCAGGAGCAGGGCCATGGGAAGATGCTCAGGCATTCAGATAGGAAGTGTTTGCTGGGAGACCAGGAAGTGGCCTTTGAGATCACTTTTTAATGTGATCGGGATGGAAGAAAAATCATCTTGGGCTTTGCCAGGTAACTGAGGTTTGAGTCTTTTTGGATTCCCTTGCCCATGCTTGGCTAGTTACTCTTAGCAGTGTGCTGTATTGTTTGTGTAGTTTTGGTAGAAATAGAGGTGTTCTAGTTTCTATGAGAATCTGCTTGCCAGATCCAAAATTATTTTCTTCCTGGTCTTTAAAACCACCTTGATAGTAATTTAGTAAATATTGTAGAGATTTTTTTCAAGGTGGAGTAGGGTCAGGCTAGTAAAAATCTAATAGAAAGCCAGCCTGCCTTTCTTTCTTTCTTTCCTTCTCTNCTGTCCTGGAACTCACTCTGTAGACCAGGCTGGCCTCGAACTCAGAAATCCGCCTGCCTCTGCCTCCCAAGTGCTGGGATTAAAGGCGTGTGCCACCAACCCCCGACCCTTGATGGCTTTTTCATCTTTGCTGAAGCAATAGTGTACGCAGTATAATTTTTCGATGTTGTTGTATTTTGAGAAGGGTTCCTCTTCTGTGTAGCTTTGGCTATCCTAGAACTTGCTCTTTAGACTAGGTTGGCCTCAGAGGTTCTCCTGCCTCTTCCTCCTGAGTGCTGGGATTAAATGATTGCACCACCACTGGTCATCTCTTCTACAGTAGAAATCTTAACTGTGTAACTCCTTTGCTGAGATCTTATCAGAGATCCTGACTGCTGCTATGTGAGAGTGTTGGTGACCAGCAAGTGCTTTGACAGGTAATCGTGATGCTATAGATCAGGTGGGGTCCAAGTGCTAGGTAAGGTCTGACTAAGACCCTTTGTGGGTAAAAGGAAGGTAGACAGACCAAATTTTAGTTTGTTTCTTTTTTTTCTGAGACAGTCTCTGGGAAGTCACTATGTATGTAAACCAGGGTAGCCTCACAGAGAATCTGTCTGCTTCTACCTCCCAAGTGCTGGGATTAAAGGTATGTGCCRCCATGCCTGGCCCCCAAACATTAGTTTCTTGAATCTTCTCTTGGTGCTAAGTGTTACTATGCTCATTGGCCTATAGGTAAGTTACTTGGAGTGTGTATCTCAAAGGGAGACCTTATTGTGGTGGCTAGAGTTGAGAACTTGTTTCTGAGTGATGACAGAAGTGTTTCTTTAAATGCACTGTGTCAGTGACCATCCACAAAAACAACTAGGTATATATGCCAGGGGCTGGCTTTGTAGAATCTCTTTGTAAAATCGGCCTGGAGCACTGTCTTTCATTTCTTGCTGAGGTATCGAAGGGTGCCCAGACATTTGCACTGTTTCCGTGATTGCTCAGGGTCCAGGTAAGAGCTGCATGTTGGTTCAGGGATCTCTGCTTTGCTCTGCCCAGTTATGAGCTCCAGTACTTGGTAATTGACACATATTTAGGATGTTCATGGAAAAAATACAAAACGGGGACAGTTGAAGAGTCAACACTAAAATTAACCCTCTTCAGAGAGAAGTGACACAGAATGGTGTCATGTAAATGCTTACCTTTATGAGTGTGCAATTGTGGCTAAAAAATTTAGCTGTTGGCTTAAAAAAAATCAGTGCCAGGTAGCTGACCTAAAGTCCACAGYCTCTGAAGTTAGGAACATCTGCCTGACTAAGGAGGTCTCAGTAAGATAGCCATCCCTGCTTTGTGTTCTAGCCTCAGCAGCAGCAAGCACTGACCTGCCAGGCCTGTACTTCAGGAAGTCCCCATCTCCCTTCCAAAAGGCAGCTAACAGACTTCTAGAACTGTGGAAGCTTCACTCTCCTCAGTGTGTGTTTGCTTAGGATGTTGACAGTCTCTGTACATCTGCTTGTAGTCTTATGAATAAAGGTGAAGGGGATATGACTTACTTTTGCACAGAAATCATAGTGAGTTCCCCTTTAGCCAGTGACAGTTTTTAGTCCTGTGGTGCCCTTGCTGTTTGAAGAAAGTCTGGCCCGTATCTTCCTGAGAGATCATCTCCTCGTACATATCCCATGTCTTGCCCCCATCCTAAAGAAGAGTCCTCCCTTTTTTCACTTCCTTTCAACTCTTGAGCTTATGATTCAGGACGTGTCTCCAAACCTCCATTTTCTCAAGCCCTATGCTCCAGTCCTGAATGCCAGCTGTGGAATGGCCTAATGGGAGCGTTGGTGACTAAGAAAATCACAGGTGGACTTGAGATGTGTCTGTGGGGAATATGAGTGTGACCTCTGTGACAGAGTTCACTTTTCAAGAAAGTGGAAAGACAGTACAGTGGAATGGAAAGCTAATAGTGAAGTGGTGGTCCAAGAAGGGACTTGCCAAAGGCAGCTTTTGTAACCTTGGTTGCAGAGCAGTGGGAGGACAGAAGGCGGTCCACTGCTGGGCTCTGAAGCACACTCAGGAGCTGCTGTCTCCTCTCACTCTTCCAGAGGCAGGCACCATGGCCGTCATTTCCTACTTGGAATCATTTGCCTCTGCTGGCCTGCAAGTTCCTTGCAGCAAGGTCCTGGTGGACAGTCCTGGAAGTGCTCCTTCCAGACCCAGGTTCAGATCTGGAAGGGCTTTAATGGCTTGCATGAATTGGTCTGGAAGGGTTTCTTCTGTTTACTTGCTTCAGGAATTTGTGCAGGGTGGGTTGTGTGAACTTTTTCAGCTATTCTATACTCCTAGTTAATTTTTTATGGAGAGGTGTACACCCCTAATTAATTTTCAAGGTACCCTGATAGTGTGTTCTGTTCTTCCCAGTAGACCCATAAAGGAAGGTGGGATAAAGCCAGTTCCCTTTTCTGACAGCATAACGCTAGCGGTGTCTGCAGTGGCTAAGAGAGGACAAGATGCTTTTGTTTCTTAGTGATTTCGTGTAAGGTGACTAGCTCAGAGTTAAGTGACAGCACTTCTGACATGGAATAGTTTCATGTTATGGTTGAGAAATGGAGACATGGCATTGGAAAGGCATGAAGCAGGGTTGAGCTGGTGTGAAGAGGAGGGGTGCAGTGTGACCGTGTGCTCTCATGCTGGCTTTGCTGATACCCTTTGCAGACAACTTCTGTCATTCTCAAGATGTCAGCCTTGTGAAAGTGTGTTATGAGCTGATACATTCACTACTTGAGTAGGGAAGGCTTGGCCTGCTAGTCCTATGTGATCAGACCTGGATGAGAATTACCTGTTAGTGTTGTAGGGGCTCTGTCTCTGTGTCAGTGGGTGTGGAACTTTGCTTGTGTCTTGTGCTCCAGCTTTGCTTTCGAAGGTGACAGCTCTTTTTTGTTTGTTTGTTTGTTTGTTTGTTTGTTTTTTGTTTTTGTTTTTTGAGACAGGGTTTCTCTGTGTAGCCCTGCCTGTCCTGGAACTCACTCTGTAAACCAGGCTGGCCTCAAACTCAGAAATCCGCCTGCCTCTGCCTCTCAAGTGCTGGGATCACAGGCGTGCGCCACCACAGTGACAGCTCTTTTAACACTAACTTAAAATGCCAGTGATCTGTCAAAAAGAGGATACATGTTAGCTCTGCTGGGTCATGTACAGTAGTGGTGTCACTGTCATTCTCTGCTGTGACCAGGATTCAGGAGAAGAGCAGAATGGCAATTCTAACTTGGGAGTTGGGCTTTGTTTGATGTTTTGTCTCCCTGAGGAAGACAGACTTTGTCCTCAGTGAGTTTTTTAGATGGTCTTCGAAGCTGGGGGTTTGTTCTTGAGGCCTGGAGAACTGTCCCAACACTCGTCTGGAGGAGGGGACTTTTATAGTGGATGTAGATCTAAAAGAGGCATGTAGTAAGTAAGTAGCCTGGATCTCTTGAGTTCCAGAACAACCAAGGCTATATWGAGAGACCCTGTTACTGGTCGGGTCGAGCATGTAGTATCCCTTGATTAATGATGTTGCTGGTTGTGGCAGACCGACACCTCAAGGTGCCAGGATCAGAGTTGGATCAAGGGGCATCCTACTCTTGCAGTCCTCAGTAGTACTTGACCCCAAACTGGCCTCAGTCTGAGTTTGCTGGGAGGCTTTCTGCTTCTCATGACAGACTCCTTCTGAAGCTGCTTCTGGAGCTGTTCCTTTTCATTTCCTGGGAGTGTGCTATCCTGAGCCTGGCTCTGTAGTTGGTTGTAAGAATGGGCAGCTGAGTTTGAGGTTCATTAAGCAGCAAGCAGGCAGTGTGTTCTCTGGTGGCCTTGCTAAGGAGTGTGTCTGCACTCCTTTCATTCTCAGGGCAAAAGTATTCTCTAGTGTAGGGTCTTATGAAGTGGGGCTCATTTCCTGAGTGAGGTGAATCTGTGCTGTCTAAGCTTCCTCCCAGTCTCAGATCTGGTAGCCCATGCAGTTACATCTTCATGAGTTGTGGTAAAACTGAGAGGTGGCTGAGTAGTTGACTAGCTATTTCTCTGTAGTGCTGATAGTACTTGGGGTGGTTGGTAAGCAGACTTGAGCGCACCCAGTCCCTGCCTTTGAGTATGTGCGGCCTGCCAAGGAGGCCAGAATGGTGTGCTGTGTGTGGATGTCAGAGGTGTGGTCTGGCCTTAGGGCTGTAACTCTTGAG
>BDUI01000378.1:205310-223326 GCA_002335545.1 Apodemus speciosus | reverse complement strand
GGCAGTGTGCCAGGCACTGAGCTACTTTGCCCAGGGTGGCTGCAGTACTTACTTGCTGCAGGAGCTCACTGATGTTTGTCTGGAAGTTAGAGCTGTCTGCTTTTTCTGGGAAGCTGGGTAGTTGGTTCCTACTCCTGGGTTCTAGGTGTAGTGGAGGCAGGGTAGAGACTAGGGCACCTGGCTGAGACTTGGCCAGTACAGCTATAGCACTGCATCTGAGTGCTGAGACCTGCTTAACCCAAGGTTAGCCATTCCCACTTTGCTGTGGACACATCATCTCTGTAATGCACAGGTATCTGTAGGATGTGCTAAGTTCCAGAAAGAGAAGCTAGTGCTTGTCAGTGTTGGGTAGGGCCGGATATGAAATTGGGAATGTATTCTGTGTCTGTGTTTAGTTGTCAGTCCTTAGAAGACTCCCAAGGTTCTAGGTCCTTAGGCTCAACTGTTATCCTTCCTCATTTCACTGGAGAGAGACAGCCCAGGGGATTTTTTTCCTGCCTTCTGCAACAAAAAGTGTTCCTGCTTTGACTTCACTGTGCCTACTTTTGTGCAATATCACCTTTGCTATACCTTGCCCCTATTTTTTCAGTTTTATTAAACTATAATTGACATACAATAAACAACACATTTTAAGTCTATAAATAGGTACCATTTACCATAGGCACGTGAAATGACAAATGCATCACTGCYCCAAAACCTTTCCTGTTCCTTGGAATTACTCCCCTTTCTTTTCCCGACCCCCAGACAACTGCTGCTCTCCTCTCAGCCATTGTAAGTTGGTTTGCCTTGACCCTATTAAAATTGTGTAAATTGTACAATATACATTCACATGGGAGACTGTCCTTTTCAGTGTTTTGATTTTGAAGTTTATTCATGTTATATTGTGTCATGGCTTATTTTGTTGCTGAGTAATAATCCATTTTTTATTATATGTAAGTATGGAGAGAGTGTGTGTGTATTGAGGATGTGTCATAGTGTGCATGTGGAGGTCAGAGGACAATTTTATGGAGTCATCTCTTGCTTTCTACTTTTATGTGAGTTCCAGGAAGTAGAACTCGACAGCAAACACCTTTATTAGCTGAGCCATCCTCCTAGTCACACAGTTGGTTATATACTGTTAACACTTTGTTTGGATTGGTTGGTTTTTTTTTAATTTCCTCACACACATGCTTTGTGGATATGCATTAGAGACTGGAAGACAACTACTTGGAGTCTGGATTTTGGGGATCAACTCAGGTGACAGGACTTTCTGTGGCAAGCATCTTGACCTACAGAGTCATATTGTTAGCCCCTTGGGTTATTTTACTTTCTAAGATAATTTTACTACTTTATGTTCCCACCAGAGGTGTTGCAGTACATGCTCATCATGTCAGTATTCCTAGGTGTGGAGTGGGGAGGATCAGGATCATGTCATCCAGATGAATGAAAGAGAGGGAGGGAGAGAGAGACTGAGCCATTTGCTCAAACCTTGTCAACATTTGATAAAGTTAGCCCTAATTTTAGCTGTTCAGGGAGTATGAGGCGATTTCTCATGGGACTTTGACTCTGCCATTTCTTGGATTTTTTTTTTTTTTTTTTTTTTTTCTGAGACAGGGTTTCTCTGTATAGCCCTGGCTGTCCTGGAACTCACTCTGTAGACCAGGCTGGCCTCCGAACTCAGAAATCTGCCTGCCTCTGCCTCCCAGAGTGCTGGGATTACAGGCGTGCACCACCACCAGCTGGCTGACTTTGCATTTCTTAATGGCCAATGGTATCGGTTACCTGAGTGTGTCTGCTCTTTTGTATCTTCTGGGGTAAAAGGTGAATGGGCTTATATATTACCAGCTTGCCACCCGCCTCCTTTGCCTGATTATTAAAAGGTTCTTGTTATTATTGGTTTTGTTGGTTTCTGTGGGATGTGCATTTGGGCGTGTGCATATGTGTGCATACAACTTGGTGTGTGGGGGTGGGGTGGGGGTAAAAGGGGGTTATGTCAGAGAATTATCTGTAGAAGTTTTCTCCTTCTACTGTGTGTGTAATGCATCTTGTTTCTACTAGGTGACAGGGAGCTGTCCAGAGAGCGCCTTGTGTGGTGCCTTCAAAGTGCTTTGGTCACCTTTAGCTGCTCTGACCCCAGCAGATGTGGAAGGCAGTTCTAGGTGAATTGTGCAGCGCCTTCTGTGCCATGGGTCTCGGGCAGATGGGTTATGCTGACACTGTTCAGACCTTGGTCCACAGGGGTGGAAGCTGTATGCCTCCATCTCCACAGGATATGTGGCCTTCTAGAGTGCAGGATTCACACAGAATAGCTTATGTTCAGTTTAACTTTTTTAATTCATATTTTGAGATTGGGTAACCTGGAACTTGATAGGTAAACCTGGCTGGCCTCAAACTGATACGTTCCTGCCTCTGTCTCCCTTGGGATTTATTTTTATGTGTATAAGTGTTTTGCTTACATGTATGTCTGTTTACCACATGTGTGCCAGTTGCCCTCCGAGGTCAGAAGAGAGCGTTGAAGCTTCTTGAATGGTTATGGGTGGATGTGAGCCAAGTGGGCGCTGAGAAATTGAACCCTGGTCTTCTGCAAGAACAAATGCTCTTTCTTAACTGCCAAGTCATCTCTCTAGTTTGCTATTAGTTTTTGTTTTCTGGCACTCCCCACCTCCATGTTTTGTTTTGGGAATGGGGGTTCTCTCTGTGTAGTCTGGGCTGACCTTAAGCTCACTGTACTTCTGAGTGTTGGGACAACAGGCATGTAGCACCACAGTGAATTAACAAGATGTGTTAGTGTTTGTGTATGTGCAGGGATGTATGTATGAACATGCATGTGGAGTCAGAGAAGAGCTACCTATCATCTTCCTCCTCATCGTCCTCATCCTCTTCATTTTCAAGGCAATATATCTCACTAGCCTGGAGTTTGCCAAGTAGGCTTGGCCAGCTGGCCATTGAGCCCCAGGGACCTGTCTGTACCCTAATACTGGGGTGGCAAGCACACACCTGCACACAAAAGCCAAGAATTCTTTCTCTGGCTCCCAAGTAGACTTATTTAAAACAGCTTTTTAAAGTACAGAATCCTTCAAAAAAAAAAAAAAGTACAATCTGTAAAAGCTATTTATATAAATAATATTTATTTATTTATTCATGTGTATGAAGTGTACGTGGGCAGGCATGTAGGGACTTTCCGTATCATGGAGCTGCCCTGGAAGCCAGGCGTGGTTCCTGTGGGTGTTCCTGCATGGCCTGGTTAGTGCACAATGTGTTGTCTGTGGTTTCCCAGGTTCCTGGGAGAGGAGCTAGGCTCAGGCGGGCACCTGGTTGTGCTTTGGGCTGGTGCAGGATGCCAAGTGGCTCCTACCATCTGCTCTTATCAGCCTGAGTATACACACAGCTTCACTGCCTGTGTTCAGCTGACTCGGGAGCATGCTACTTAACAGTTCCTGGAAAGCTGGCTTGCTCTTGTTTGAGATCTGCCTTCTGCACAAGGTGTGGACCAAGTACTGTGTTTTCTCCCCTGGTGTTGGGTCATTTCCAGTCTCCCACAGCTGGTGTTCTATCAAAGAGAGGCCAGGTGGAGGACCCCCACCCAACCTTCTGTCCTCAGACACTTGGTCACCAGGACCCTTCTCTGAGGATTGATGGCAGAAATGGAAAGTTGTATCTGGCTTGCAAATTTTCCAGTTACATGGGTGGAGCAGTGGCAAACTTACAGATGACACTCGTGGGAACCCCATGCACTCAAGAAGGGCCTGTGCACTGGACAGAGACTGTGGAGTCCATTTTACCTCTCTGCTCTGGACCAAAAAGCAAAAGGACAGTGTGTGGGTGTTATACGAAGCCATTCTCTTAGCTCTCAGGTAGCCTTTGTTGCTGTGCATGCAGATGTCAATTTCTGCTGCTGTTCCATGCTCTGGAGTGCTTTATGGGGTACAGTGAGTGGTCTGCATGCTGCTTGCACCCAGGCTGGGTTTCTCATCTCCTGAGTCAAGTTGTGGCATGTGGTGTCATGCTCTGCTTATCAGAGCTCTTGGCTTGTTTCAGGACAGACAGAGACACTTGGATTGTGACAGAGGCTACTTAGGTGCTGGATATTCCTCAGKGAGAGGTGGGTTCCATTTATAGGGAAATGCTTTTTTATAAGTGGGGGCAGTGATTGTGCGGTCTGTCCCACTGCCCTTCCTCCAAAAAAGCTGTGAGTGGGAAACCTGGCCATGCTGAGTTTGGGGCATCTGATGGAGAAAGCTGCTTTAACTAGGCATCCCGGGAGACCACGTGATCCACAAGGCTAATGTCACTGGGGACACATACCCCACCAGGCTCCCTGACTTATCGAGGCATTAGGGAAGGAAGACAAAGAGACTGTTTCTCCCAGAGCATGCCCTGAAGCACCCATTCTGTTCACGGGTGTCCTTAACAATGTCAGCAGGGAGTGCACAGCACACTGAAGGCTCACAGATTGCCTGCTTTTGGGTGCCATCTGTGGCATGTTTTGATTTGAAAGCACAGCTTTCAGAGTCTTTTAAGTTCAATGAGCTTTGTAAATTTTTGTCTAGACTATTCTTCATGTAAAAAACAATGAAACAACACAAAACTCCTAAAACCCAAGACACTGTTAGTTTTTTCAAGGGATGTTGGTTTAGGTCCTGAGGACTGTGCTACACAGATGCCGCTGGGGCTCCTGGCAGGCAGTGCCTGAGAGCGCTGGCCAGATGGCTCTCAGGCCATCACTATATACATCTGCTTCGGGATACTATTGGGCATGAAACTGTGGTGAGATGTACCTGGTCTTGGTTCTTCAACAACCCTTGAGAAAAGAAAGGCAAATGACACAACACTGAGACCATCTGGAGGGGCCAACTTCAAGGAGCTGTGTTACCTGTGTGTGTCTCTGCTGTGGCTGCCTGGGGCAAGTMCACAACAGGATGCTTGTGTGCCAACTCAATACACTCCACCCTGCACAGGAAAGCGCCAAACTGTTGGCCTTCTGTGGTCCATGTGTACCTCCCTATCTTGCATAGCCTGAGTTTCCTCACTGTCAAACGAAGCGGCACAATGCTTGGGTTCCCCTCTGGGGAACAATGGCAACTGCCAGCGTCGGGGATTTTGGTTAGCTGGGGAGAGAAAAGGGAGTGGTGACCTGACCTGTGGGGATACTGGGACTAGACTTGGTGTCTTGGTTTCCTGTTTCCGCTGGTAGCTGGAAATTCCCCATAGGTAGTCATTTCTCGGGCCCCAGGGGTTTGTGAGCACAGTCCGGAAGGAGGAATCTGGTGGTGCTCATAGAACCAAGATTCACCACAATGTCCAGTTTCTCCTGCTGGGCTTCATCTTAAAGAGGACTCCAAGCCTTTGCTGGGACAGAGCTGGGAACCAACTCACATCTCTGGTCTCCTGGAGAGGCCAGAGATGTGAGTTGGTTCCCAGGTGTGGCCATTCAGTGGGCCTTCCCTTCTAGAGGACGGCAGGGGGCAGTGCTGGGCTGGCATCACTCCCTACAGGACAAGGTCACACCATCCCTCTATGAGAATCGCCCATGTACCACACAATAGTAATATTCGAAATCCCTTTGCCTTTGGTCAGAAACTATGGCTTCCGTTTGCCCATTCCTCCTTGCTGAGCCTGGAACCGGCCTCAAGAACCTGGCCAAGGCTGTGCAGGTATCCCTGCCACATGCTCCCACTTCAGTGTATGGCAAGCCAATGTATGAGCTGACCTGTGGGGATACGAGGATTCTAAGACTTGGTTTCCTGTTTCAGCTTGTGGCCGGAAATTCCCCATGGGTAGCCACCCTCTGGCAGGGAAGAGTCACCAGGTCTCTCCCTGTACACACTAGCTCTTGAGTTAGTGCCATCCCACTTGGGACTCTGTGGATCCTGTCAGAGGGATGCAGGAGGCCTGCCTGGAGCTGAACACTGGTGAGCTGTTCCAGTGCCATAGCTCCTAGGTTATAGTACTTTTTGGCTCAGGTCTGTCAGAGCAGCTAAGGAGYGTTCAGAGTTCTACAAGTCTCCTGGTTCTATGAGTGGTGGGGGGAGTGTCAGGGTTCTATGAGTCCTAGAGTCTCCAAAGATGGAAGGCCGTGTATCCTGAGTTATATTAGGAAGTCCTGCTGACTATCCCCAGCCCTGGAGGCAGGAAAGCACTCATTGTACCTCCATCTCCCAGAGTCTCCGAGAGGCAAATTTAAGCATAAAAGGGAATAGTCACTAGTAGAGAGAATAGTCACTGCTTCTGAGGGGTGTCATTCATCATGTCTGGATCTCAGCAGTGCCAGACCTGGTGTTTTCTTCTGGCTTGCTTCTCTTCTCAGACTCACAGTGAATTGAGCTGCAGGTTTGCCTAGCAGGAATTGTGAGTCAGCACAGGCTGTGGCCTAATAGGGAATGAAGCTGAGGGCCTTTTTGAGCCCTTGGATCTTGTGTATAGGTAGGTCCCTGCCTAATACTCAGTATAAGCTTTGGGGTGTTACCTTCCCATTACCATGACAAAATGCCCAGCACAAACAGTTAAACAGGAGGAAAGGCTGACACCCCCATCCCTGATTTTGCCACATTGAAGTGGGAGCATTTGGCAGAGCATGATCATCTCATGGCAGCCAGGAAGAAGGGGCATGTAGGATAACCTAACGTCTTCTTAGATGCTCTATCATGTTCCATCTGGGCCTGTGGTTCCTTGACACCTCTGAGTGGCTCCCACAAGGACGCCACCTGCTTCCTTAGTACCTCTGCTGGCCCCTGCAAATATGCCTCCCCATTGGAGCCACTGTACACAGGCAGGCACTACCACACTGGGTGTCCAGCAATGCAAATGAATGGGCAGAGCCTGTCCCTGATGGGAAAGGGAGGGGAGGCCAACTTGGCCATACTGCTTGCTAAGGTAATACAGATTGATCTGTGTCTACTCAGGCAGCACTATGTACAAGTGCTCAAGGCCTGGTTGGTGATGGAGCTCTCCTGATGGGAAAMCGTGCTTGGGAGTATTTGGGCACTGGGAATGAGTCCCAAAGGGAGAAAAGCGATCAGGCTATTCTTGACAGCAGCAGGTTGTAAATGGCCCTCAGGCCTGCAACTAGGACTTTGAGCTGCAGATATGCCCTGAAGCTGTCTTTCAGAGCATTGCCAAGAGCTCCCCGGACAGCCAGAACAGCATTCAGGAGATGAGAGGGTGGGGGTTGGCATGCAGGTAAGAGGAACAACCAAGAAAAGACTGGGTGTCTGTTATGGTGGTGGCAGTGGATTAGCCTTAACAGCTTTGTCCTAGTGGTAGGGCACCTGAGCCTATCTGCCAGCCCACATCACTTCTTCCAGCTCTTGTTTTTTACCTAGGCAGGTTAGCTCACCTTAACCCACTGCTTTGATGCTTGGTCTACTTATACTGGCTCCAGCGTGTGGCTCCAGCAGTGTGGACCTTGTAAGTGTGGCAGGCAGTTCCTAAGGTGAATGACCTACACCTGCAGGGGACACAGAAGATGTGGCATCTCCCTCAGGGCCTCCTAGAAGCCCACACTGATAAGGCAGCCCTTCAGGCAGGCATAGCCAAGGGACATCGAGCACCTAGGCAGAGCCCTTAGGGCCTTGATCCATATAGCCCCAGAAGGCACTATGGCTGGTCTGTGCATGGCTCAGCATTTTGAGTGTGTGTGTGTGTGTGTGTGTGTGTGTGTGTGTGTGTGTGTGTGTGTGTGTTCGTATGCAGCAACCCAATACCTGGTTCCCCTAGGTGTTCTGCCCCTCCTCCTGTCTGGGAGCAGAATGGTGCCTGTCCAAGGACAAGGACGCTCTGTGCTGCCAGGCTTCTGGGGCTTGGGCAAATTCCTTTCAGCAAGGACTGCTGGATCAGGACTATGTGGAGACCCAATCTCTAAATATACCAGAGTGAGGTCACTGGGTAGAGATGAAGCCATGGAGTAATCTCAGGAGCACAGTGGCACCAAGATCCCAGGCCAGGGAACACTTGCCTTTATCTTCTCTTGGGAATGATCTCCTCGTTGCACACTCTTTGCATGGAATCCCTCCCTGCCCATCCCATTTCAGAGGTGAGTATAGGAGCCATGTCTCTAGGTAGGCCACCTACCCATGGGGCAGCAGGACCGGTGTTGTAATCTGGACAAAACATCACATGTGGAGGTCTTTTGTTCCCAAGGAGGGGCCTGCCTTGTTGACAGAGGGGTGGCTTAGTGAAAGGCAAGGGCTGCTGATTGCTCTCCCAGGAGACAGGGCCCTGAAGCAAGGGAGACATGATGACTGCCTTCAGCTGGAAATGGGCAGACTAGAAAAGCTGAGGGTACCCATGGCCTATAGACTATCTACCTCCTGGTCTAGGAACCCACCTAGGCCTGTTCCTTACCTGACAAGACATGGCTAAGGTGTGGACTAGAGACAGGATAGCCAATTCTGGGCTATCCATGTGAGTCAGAGAGCTGATATGATCAGGACTCTGGAGCGGGTATTAAAGGTAGAGACTCGGCAGGGAGCCCAGGGACATGTACTTCTGGAGCCAGGAACAGCATTTTAGGTGACAGCCAGGAAGAAAATAGAGACCTGGACTTGAATTCTGTTGGTATCCCTTTGAGCAGGGAATGGATCCTCCCCAAGAACCTCCAGTAAGGAGGCAGCTCTCTGGCCCTATGCTATGGGTGGGTAAGACAATCAAAACCTTGAAGGGATTCATCCAACATAGACCAGGGCAGAAGCAGGAAACCTGAAAGTYGATCTTCTGGTTMCTGGGTTGCTTGTGGYATTTGTCACATGGAGCAGCCTCCTGGGGGCTGACAACCCCCACCCCAAGCGTTGGAGCATCTGCTGGGCTGTTCCTTATGAACAGTGTGTAGGGTTGCGGACTGTTTTTCCATGTTCCCCAGCATGGCAGGTGAGACCATACCCTGTCAACATGKGGCACACGGAGGACAGAGAGAACTTAGGGCCATGGCCAACCAGCTTGTCTACCAAGAACTGCAGTGCCATGGTAATACTCCCTGTGCTCTGGACTTCTCAGGAACACCTATCACCCCACAACTGCAGATCCTCTCCTGCACCCATTTTGGAGCTTACTTTTAACTTCCACATTTGGGACTGGGGTTCCCTGAAGTAGTTTCCCATGTACATGSGTATGGAACAGATGTGTGCACATGCATAAAGGGCGGATCAAGTTGGTGCAGGGAATCATCACTCACTCCTCTGATCACTGCGACGGGTCTCTCAATCAAACCTGGAGCGCACCAACATGGCTGTTCTCACTAGCCATATACATCTTATAGTTTGTGACATTGTGCTTTGTTGAGAGAATCTCTATGAAAACCTTGATATAGTCATCAGGTTCATTGGTTTATTGTGTCTATCTTTTCTTTCCTCTGAGGCTTTGTGTGTTTTATGTAGTAAGTCCTTCAGCTTAAGGGCCTCACAGCAGAGCTGTCTGTCAGACCAGGGGCAGGTCCCTTTTCAAAGCACCCTGATGGCAGTGGGTGTGCATGCACATGGGTAATGCTAAACCCTGGGAGAGGGTAATAGGGGTTTGGGTGGTGCCTAGTGCCGGTACCTTGCAGTTCCCTAGGCTGCTGGGCTTTCCATGGGAGAGGGCAGAGCCCTGAACTGATACATGGTTCTTTTTCTTCAGATCCGGAACATGGTGGCAGTGTTGGAAGTGATCTCCAGTCTGGAGAGATACCCCATCACCAAAGAGGCACTGGAGGTGAGAGAGAGAGCCCTTGCTCCTACCTTGGGCGGACTGGGAGGTGAAGGTAGCCCCAGCCAGCTTTTCTTCCTGTGGCTAGGCTCTTACTGGACTCTCCAAGAATGGAGGCTTCTAATCTCACAGCTGGGCTCCTTCCCACACTGTGCACACCTCATAGCATTTGGTGACACAGCCAGAACTGTGCTTTAGACAACTGGTTAGTGGCACTGACCATTCTTTGGGTAGAATGTGCTCACCCAGACACCCTGGCAAAGCAGCCTTGTGACATTGATGGCCCAGATTCTGCAGGTACCTAGAGCCAACAGACCTGTTTCTGAAAAAAGCCATTGAGTCCCAGATCATGCTGCCACAGAGCGCTGGACATGCCAGCACTGTACCCAAGCTATATCCAAGAAGCTGGCCCCTATAAGTATGTCACTCTTTTGGTTGTAGGAGACGCGACTAGGGAAGCTCATCAACGATGTCCGCAAAAAAACCAAGAACGAGGAGCTGGCCAAGCGGGCCAAGAGGCTGCTACGGAGCTGGCAGAAGCTCATCGAGCCTGTACACCAGAACGAAGTGGCACTGCGGGCACTGGCGGGGGCTGCAGGCTCTGCCAATGGGGGTGCACACAACTGCCGGCCAGAGATGGGAGTGGCTAGTGCACCCAAGAGCATCCATGACCTAAAGAATCGCAACGACATCCAAAGGCTCCCTGGGCAGCGGCTAGATAGGCTGGGCAGCCGTAAGCGCAGGGGGGACCAGCGTGACCTGGGCCACCCTGGGCCACCCCACAAAGTTTCCAAAGGCAGTCCTGGCCCCCTGGTCCCCAATGCATCCCCTCTCCCCACCAATGGAATCAGCGGGAGCCCAGAGAGCCTACCCAGCCCCCTGGATGGCAGTGGTCACTTGGGCCCTGATGGCAGCCGCCTGGACCCCAGCGAGAACGAGAAGCACAGCACCAAGATCCCCGTGAACGCCGTGCGGCCCCGCCCCAGCTCCCCTGGCTTGGGCAAGCCCCCAGTTCCCTGCCTGCAGACCAAGGCTGCACAGCTGCAGCAGTTGGACAGGGTGGATGAGCCCCCAGGCCCTCCCTATCCCAGGGGGTCCTCTCGCTGCTCCTTCAGCCCCCGGAACTCACGGCATGAAGGCTCCTTTGCCCGGCATCGGAGCTCGTACATACCCAAGGGCCCAGTGTCCAGCCCCTGTCCACGGCCCCAGCCACTGGACAACACGCAGGTACCATCCCCACTCCCGCTGGCCCAGCCGCCCACGCCCCCTGTGCGCCGTTTGGAGCTGCTGCCTAATGCTGAGAGCCCTGTGCACTGGCCAGAGCAGCCCGAGGGCCACCCACGGCTAACAGGGCCAGCGTGTAGGGCTGGATTGTCTCCAGATTCCTCCAAAGCGGACAGTGATGCTGCCTCTTCCGGTGGCTCGGACAGCAGAAAGAAAAAGAGGTACAGACCTCGAGACTACACAGTGAACTTGGATGGGCAGGTGGCTGAGGCTGGTGTCAAGCCTGTGCGGTTAAAAGAGCGGAAGCTCACCTTTGACCCCATGACGAGACAAATCARGCCTCTGACCCAGAAAGAGCCAGTGCGGGCTGACAGCCCAGTACCCACAGAGCAGCTGCCTAGGACAGAGCTGGAGCAGCAGGAGGCCAAGGCCAGCCTCCAGAGCCCTTTTGAGCAGACGAACTGGAAGGAGCTATCACGCAATGAGATCATACAGTCCTACCTGAGCCGCCAGAGCAGCCTGCTGTCATCCTCAGGCGCACAGACCCCAGGTGCGCACCACTTTATGGCTGAGTACCTGAAGCAGGAGGAGAGCAGTCGGCAAGGGGCCAGGCAGCCCCATGTGCTGCTGCCGCTGCCCACACCCACTGACCTACCAGGGCTCACACGGGAGGTCACACAGGATGATCTGGACAGAATCCAGGCCCAGCAATGGCCGGGGGTTAACGGGTGTGAAGACACACAGGGTAATTGGTATGACTGGACGCAGTGTATATCGCTCGACCCTCATGGTGACGATGGGCGCTTGAACATTCTGCCTTATGTCTGTTTGGACTGAGCACCTGGCCATCATGTGCATTCCCACCTCGCAAGGGTTAGGCTGGCCAGCCGGGAAAGCGAGCATGAGGCTTGCTCTCCACCCTCCTTTTGTGAAATGCTGCTACCAGTTTACTAACGATTGCAAAGGAAGGGCCGCTCGGGGGAGGGGCAGATAGATGGCTGAGGGAGTCCAGAACTCTATAGTAAGCCAGCTATAAAGCGTTAGTCCCCCATCCCAGAAGAGGTGCAGAGCCACTCTAAGCACCGAAGGCAGGGACCTCAGTGACAGGCAGGCACAGGAACCCTGTGGAAGAGGTTACCTTAACAGCAACAGACACACATCTCTTCTCTGCATCTCTTGCTCATTGGCCCTGGTGTCTCTGAGGTACAGGCCACTCTCGAGCCAGTGATTTTTTTTTTTTATTTATTTTATTTTATTTTATTTTATTTTTTTTTGGTCCCCCTCGTGTTGTGCGCTGGAAGCTTCTCTGCTGTGGTGAACCCTGGCATTGTGTGGGTGGGCCAGCTTCACCCACACTGCACAGTCGTCCACCCATTTGTATATGGTTTCAGTTCAGTCCCACCCAGTTCTTAAAGAAATGCTGCAGAAACTTGAGTTTTCTCGTTTATTTCATCCTCTTTTTTCCCCTATCACCAGCCAAATGACTTTTCCTCCCTTCTTGCCTTTTCTGCACAACTCTAGAAAATGCCATCTTTCTAGAGTCTTTAACCCCACAAAGTTCCCGAGGGTGCTACTAGTGTGAGTTGCCCTGGTGGGCTAGGAGAGAGCCGTCTGTTTGCTGGAAACATTCATAACCATTCCTTTAGATTCGTTTGCCTTATGGTTGTCATAAACGCGATTTGCAAAAACAAGGAGCCTTAGTGAATGTACAGTACCTAGACTTCTGTGTTCGCGCAGAAGGGAGCAACTTTGCTATTTGGTCCAGTAAGTGGACAACTTGTGATATAAATGTGGAAATAAAAAAAATATTTGCACAAACCAGTTTGGAATCATTTCTCATTTGCACATGCATAGCTGGCTGAATCTGGCCTTTCCTAGATTCCACCAGGAGGAAGTCCWTGGAGCCCACAGCCATACCTACTGGGCCAGCCTTGGTGACGTTCCTTTAGCTTTATTTTGTAGTGGCAGGCAGGGCCTCTATCTGCTTTTCGTTGATTCATGGCCCACAACATCCCCTTAGTCACCCACCTAGAGGAGTCCCTTGCTGCAGGCAGTAGCTCCTCTTAGGGACATGGTGTACACCTTCCCTGCCCTCCAGGGACATTGCATGGCCATGATGTATGGAACTATTTTCTGGCCCCAGCCTTGGGCTAGCAGCCACAGGCAGGCACAAGGCTGCCTCCATACCTGACAGGTGTCCGCTAAGATGTCACCTCGGTTATAAAGTAATGAACTAGCCTCCTCACCCTCCATAAACCAAGACTGGGTGTCTAGTATTTTTTTCACTCTTATCATCCATATCTGTTTGATTTCACAGATGAGTTAACAGTTACTCATAAAACAGCAGCTTCATGGCTTGAGTCTTAGAACATACCTTCTGGTCTAATTGGTACCACAGCCAACCCAGAATCCGTTTCAGAGCCAGTAGGAATTTCTGAGGTTTGTTGCAGAATGGCCCCACTTGAATTACAGGGCCATTTGAGGAGGTGAAAGCCCAGGTGGATGGCCCTGAGCCAGTCTTCACTCTTGAGCACATGTACCTGTTGTGAAATGAAAATGCTTCTACAGAGTTGCCAGGGCCAAATCCAATAAGAGATAAAAGCAACCAAAACACATCAATGGGGCCATCTGACACTGCTCTGTCCAAAGATGCTAATTTCTCTTGTATTTAATTTGTGACAAAGGGCTGTGCCCCAAGTTGTAGGGCCTTAGAGTACAGAGCCCGGTGTCCTATCACCGGATTCTTAGGCTTTGGGATCAGGTCATTTACTACTCAGATCCTAACACACGAGAACTGCCACACCTGTGCTGAGTATCCAGCAAACCTGCACAGTCTACCTTCAAGAACGGGTGAGTAGTTCGGAATGGTGCTCAGGAGGCAAAGGCAGACAAATGTAAGTTCGAGGCCAGCCTAATCTACAGATCGTGTCCAGGACAGCCAGGGATCTGTTACACAGAGAAATCTTACCTCAAAAAAACAAAACACAGGTGAGGTAGAAAGACAGCCTAGCATTCAAGGAGACACTCACTGTAAAGGAGAATATTGAAGTCGGCGAGATGGCTCAGCAGATAAACGCTTGCTGCCAGAGTTAGTTTGGTTCCCTGGATGCACAAGGTAGAAAGGAGACGAGACTCAAGTCGTCTGGCTTCCATATGTGTGCACACACTCGTGCCCGCCTCCGTAAGTGAATACGTTATTCTGAGGAACGCGAGCAACTTTCCCCCCACTCTTAAAAGCACACGATCTTCGGAATCGAGTTTTGTAGTGTAGGATCACGGTGCTGAAGACTGGTCCTGCCTCTGTTTTTGCCAGCAGCCTAAGACGCTGTCGTAGGAGGCGCTTAGCCCTGGGTCTCTCTCGGTGTGTCTGTAAGGGGAAACTGACACCTACCTCACAGCTTCGGAGGACCCGGCGTCGCCCAGAAGGTTTACCACAATCGGTTTCTTGTCTTCTAAAAGATCTTGGCCCTATCTGCTCCCAAAGCACGCCGCTCCCACAGCCTCAAGTGGGCGGGCCCGCGTCGCCCGGCACCTCTCACCGAGTCCCGCCAGTCACCGGAGAGAACGGAACGCGCTCAGCACACGCGCGGGACCCACGGCCGGCCTTCCGGGACCGGCCCTGCCCCCTTCCGGAGGGCGTTCAAGTGAGGGTGGGGCCCTCCCCGAAGACGTGGGTGCGGGCGCGTCGGCGGACGCGCGACGATGACGCACAGGGCCAGGGGCCAATGGTGAGCGGCGTCTGCCGGCGCGCCCGCCCGAGCTGTCCCGCCTCCGACCCGCGTCCGGCGGTCGTCCGGCGGGAAGGGGCGGCCGCTCGGGCAGGATGGCGGCCGCGGCAGCCGCGGGTCCCGGCGCTGGCGCGGGGGGCCCGGGCACGGGTGGTGGCGGCGGGGCGCGCGAGGGCGCGCGGGTGGCGGTGCTSTGTCTACTGTGGTACGCACTGAGCGCGGGCGGTAACGTGGTCAACAAGGTGATTTTGAGCGCCTTCCCGTTCCCGGTCACCGTGTCGCTGTGCCACATCCTAGCGCTGTGCGCCGGGCTGCCGCCGCTGCTGCGCGCCTGGCGCGTGCCGCCCGCGCCGCCCGTGTCGGGACCCGGACCCGGCCCGCATCCGGTGTCCGGCCCGCTGCTGCCGCCGCGCTTCTATCCTCGTTACGTCCTGCCGCTTGCCTTTGGCAAGTACTTCGCGTCGGTGTCGGCGCACGTCAGCATTTGGAAGGTGCCGGTCTCCTACGCGCACACCGGTAGGTGCTGACACGGGCTGTGCACGCTGTCTGGGGCTTCGAAGTATGGGTACGAGTGCGCGGGCCGTCTGAGACGCCGCCAAGGCGCGGCGGATTCTCAGGTTGGAAAAGATCTGAGTTAGCAGAGCGCCTGGCAGAATTGACTCCAGCTATTGGGATCGGGAGGAAGCCTTACAGAAAGAAGGTCCGGGGTCGGATGCAGGTTGCCGGAACTGCCCACTGAGTGCCTTTCCTTTCTTTACAGTCAAGGCCACCATGCCCATTTGGGTGGTCCTCCTGTCTCGGATCATCATGAAGGAGAAACAGAGCACCAAGGTAACCCTGACGAAGCCCTGGGCTAGGCAGGATTCCCAGTAGCTGGCCAGGTTGATGACGTGGTTGGACCGTGGCATCCTCCAGCTTCCTGTCACATAAGGAAGTCAAGGTGCCAGCCTCCTGTGGCCGCACCTAGCATCCCTCACTCACCTTTCAGACAGCAGGTGTGTGTGTGAAGGGGAGATATCACCAAGTAATCTCTTGCTTGTCCCTGAGCGCAACATCTCTCTGGGGTCCACTCTTCTTTTGTTTTGATTCCCTCTCTGGGATTACTGGTAGGTGATGTCTCTTTGGTAACATTTTAGCAAGTCACCAACAAACAAATTAAGTTGGGACAAGTTTTCTTTCTCATTTTTATATTTATTTATATGTGCACGTTGTACGTTGCCACATGTATGGAAGTCAGAGGACAGTTTTCACGTTGTGGATACCTGGGATCAGATTCACGTTGTCAGGCTTGGCTATGACAATTGACATTGAGCTATCAAGCCCTAGTTTTCTTGTCACCAGAAAGAATGGTTGGTAGGGGTTGGCTGGATCTGATGTGAGATGCTGGACCAAAGAAGGTTGACCATGGCAGAATATAGACACTTTGTAGATACTAAATCTGTACAAAGCCTGGCATGGTGCCATGGGTCTGTCATCCCAGCACTCAAGAGGCAGAAGCAGGAGCCAGCCTGATCTACAGAGCTGGACATGGTGGCACAAGCCTTTAACACAGCACTCTGGAGGCAGAGGCAGGAGGATCTCTGCGTTGGAGGCCAGCCTGGTCTACATAGTGAGTTCCAGGACTCTGTAGAGAGACCCTGTCTCAAATTAATTAATTGGAAGAAAGCAAGAGCAAAAGAAAGGGTTGTAGCTCAGTGTGGAGACCTTGCTGAGAACTCGAAGGCCTGAGGTTCAGCCCCTGTTCTGAACCAAGGAACCTCAGGTTGGGATTATCTGGACATGGATCATGTGCTCAGAGCTGCGTGGGGAAGGTGCCAGGCCAGGGTATTCTCTGGCCTGCGGCTAAAGAGCAAGAATTAGTAGGCTCGCTGTGTCCAGGGCAGTAGGGATGCCAATGTTCAGCTGGTAGCCATCTCATCTTGTATAAGTGCTCACTCTTTCTGTGTCCTATAATTGATGCACCTGGATCAGTGCAGAAACTGGGCCACCTCTGGCTGAGTTTCGTCCTCAGGCCTGACTTTATCCTGGTGAGCCCTGTCTGCACTCTGCAGTCCCTGCCAGGGTGATATCAGGTAGGACTAGCCTCCTGGGGGTCAGAGTTGCTGGGGAGGCATCCAGGTGTGTCACCTGATAGCACACCTTGTGTTTATCAGTTCTCCTGGTCACTGGAGATACTGTACCTGGCTCAGGGCCTCACACTTGCAGGATTTGGAGACTGGCCCTCCTGGGCACCTTGCCCAGATATGTAAGGCTGGGAATCCCTGTTCTCAGACAGATGTAGGACAAAGTGGGCCATGGCCAGGAGTTTAAGTCCCAGCACCACTGTCCTTTAGCTCCTGAATGTTGCTTTGTTTGTTCTATGTTTATTGTGTTGTGGGTATGTGGATACACTTGGAGGTCAGAGGACACAAGTTGGTTCTCTCTTTCCACTAAGGAGTTCTGGAGATTAAACTCAGTCAATTTTGGAGGACTTTACCAGCTGAGTCAACTAACTGGTTCTCTGACTGGGCTTTTTGATACAAAATGTCACTGTGTAGCCCAGACTGACCTAAGACTGGAACTCCTCTTGTTGTTTGGCCTTGTTGGGTTTTGTTTGGTTGGTGTTTGTTTCTTTGATACAGGATTTGAAATAACTCAGCCTTTTTGCCATGTATTTATTTTCCTGTGTCCATAGGCATCTGCCTGTGCCTGTGTCAGTGCCTGTGCGTGGTGGTTGGAGGATGGCTGTGGGAGAGTCAGTTCTTTCCTTCTCCACCATGCGGGTCCCAGGCACCAAGCTCTGCTTGTTGGGCTTAGTGGCAAGCACCTTTATCTTTCAGCCATGAGACTGAGTAATCCCCCTGCCTCAGCTTTTGAGAGCTAGAATGCTGGGCATGTAGCACCATGGAGGTGTAGGCAGTATTTTCCAGGGCAGAAGGTGGGGCGCGGGGCCTTGAGCTTTCCTGCAGTTCCGAACAGTGGGCAGCTCCAGCCCACCCGAGCCCCTCTGACCTCCTGCAGGTGTACCTGTCACTGGTCCCCATCATCAGCGGAGTCCTGCTAGCCACTGTCACAGAGCTGTCCTTCGACGTGTGGGGGCTGGTCAGCGCCCTGGCAGCCACGCTGTGCTTCTCCCTTCAGAATATCTTCTCCAAAAAGGTGTGTTGGCCCTGTCCCTGGTGCAGGTCTCGTGAGGGCGGTGGCTTCAAGCAGACTAGCTAGAGCAGACCTTCCTGTGCCTGCTGTCTGCCTGCGTCTCTGTGCTTTGTTTTGTTTTGAAAGCTAACCCTAAGCCTAGCCTGCTCTGCTATCTCCTGTTCCTTTTCTTTTATATGTTTTCGTGCAACATTTTATTTCTATTCATTGTGTGTGTGTGTGTGTGTGTGTGTGTGAGAGAGAGAGAGAGAGAGAGAGAGAGAGAGAGAGAG
>BDUI01000378.1:180123-203162 GCA_002335545.1 Apodemus speciosus | reverse complement strand
TCCGTCAGCCCGAGAGCCAGGGGTCCCGCGTCCTGCGTCCGTCAGCCCGAGAGCCAGGGGTCCCGCGTCCTGCATCCGTCAGCCCGAGAGCCAGGGGTCCCGCGTCCTGCATCCGTCAGCCCGAGAGCCAGGGGTCCCGCGTCCTGCATCCGTCAGCCTGAGAGCCAGGGGTCCCGCGTCCTGCATCCGTCAGCCTGAGAGCACTATGACTGTTGTTACTAAAGTTACTGGTTTGGGGAGATGAACTGTCAGGGTTTCTGTCTTTGTGTACTTGGGCCTGATGCTTGGGCCTGTTCTGGGAGTACATAGGTGACAATGTCACTGAAGACTGGTAGAGCAGCTGTCTTGAATAGAGCTTCATTTTAGCATTTAGTCTTAATTCAACAATCTGAATCCAAGTAGGTTAAAACCCCAAATCCTGTGAGCAGCTGTAGGAACTCAAGTCCTGAGAAGAAGAGGCTGGCCAATTGCAGTCTTATACACAAGCACCTTACCCTCTAGTACATGTGCATACATACACATTCATGTGTGCACACTCATAAGAACATACAGAGACACATACACATAGGTACACGTGTTCATACTCTTGCTAGTGTAGCACTAGTCAGTCAAGATGTAACTGTCCTCCAGGGCCTATGTGTGGGCCCCCCTCTAAAAGTTGTTGGAGGTGGTGGGACCTGGTGGAGGTACAGCTTGGTAGGAGGAAGTAAGGAATTGGGACATGTCCTTGGAGGGGACCTCTCTCTTCCTGTTTTACTCTAACTTTGCTTCCTGTTGATGAAGTCACCTCTGCTAAAAGAGCCTTTTGCCAAAGCCAAGGGGTGTGGACCATATGGACTGAACTGCATCTCCAGAACTGTGATGTCAGGCTAGCTATGACAGGACAGTGCTTGCCCTGACTCCACATGGTCCAGGCTCCACCCAGCACCACACACAGAGCACAAGATTAATTCAGTCATCTTTGGCTACACAGCAAGTTTGAAGACAGCCTGGGCTACATGAGACCCTGTCCCCCAAGAGAGCCGACTGTCACAGTCACAGGATGTGCCTGGCAGAGTGGTGTCACTTAGCCTAACTGTGTGGAGGGGCGGGGAATGGTGGGAGGATGCATGGGAGACACGGGAACCCTGAGAGTACACAGAGGATTTGACGGAACTTGGGAATCCAGGGAATGGCTGGGAGGGAGGGTGTAGGTAGGAAGCTGAAGTCTTTTGCCAGGGCAGGGCTCCCAGGAGCAGAGCAGCATCCCAGGTGATCCCCATCAGCCCCTGTCCAGCCCCTTGGATATGTCCAGCACCTTGGATATGGCATTTCCCAGCCCTTAGGAGGCACTGGTGTACTTTGTTACAGGAACAGAAAATGCGCTCAGTTTCTACTCTGGGCAGTTTTCTTGCCCTTCCCTTTGGGGGTGGGGGGTGGGGGTGGGGAGTGAGTGTCAGAGTCGTGTGGTGTTCAGGTGGAGAACAGAATCCAGCCTCCTGCATCTTCCTCAGTAGCTTCCCCTACTATTTGAAGTAGGATCACTAACTGGCTAGTTTGACTGCCAGGCTCTCTAAGACCTGCCAGTTTCCTGTCACCTGAGCTTCCTGGCTCTTGCGGTGGGGCTCTACATGCAGCTGCAACTTCATTTTTTTCACAGGGGTGCTGGGACTCAGAACTTTACTGGTCAGCTCCTCCTTTGGTACTTTTGAGACAGGATCTGTGTCCTGTATTAGGTAGCCTAGGGTGTCTTCAGACTCCTGATCCCCCTGCCTCCACCTCCTGCATACTGGAACATAAAGTGTGTCCTCCATGCCAGGATTAGAAGCTCAGTATGATTTGGTGGACCCTATGGGTCATCCTTTTGAGTCTTCCTCCAAGATCATTCCCTTGGTGGCCAGCTGGGACTGTGGCCTCCACGGATGACTGAGGACTGACAGCAGTCCAGGAGGGTGGGYGTGAGAGCTGAGGAGGGTGTGCTCTGGGCTGCATTCTGCTCTCTAGAAGCCCTGTCCACTCCTGACACTTCTCACAGAAGGCGGCAGTGGTTGATAGCGGCACCCATATCCTTGGTTTGGTGTTCTCACTTCTGTTTTGGGTAGTGTTTGGGCTGAAACCCATGGCTTCACGCATGCTCRGAGTGCTCCGCCACAAAGCYGTGGAGATGGCTCAGTGCGGAAAGTGCTTGTTATGCAGTTATGAGGACAGTTTAGACACTAGGAGGAGGGGTGAGATTCCTGCAACRCACTGTACCCTGCCACACAAACATTTTTGATAGCCTTTTTAAGAATTATTATTAAATATTATATATTTGGGTGTTTTGTCTGCATGTATGTTCACATGCAACATGTGTGCCTGGGTACCCTCAGAAGTCAAAAGAGGCCATTGGATCCACTGGAGCTGGTATTGCAGATGATTCTGATCTGCCAATGTGGGTGCTGGGCATCTAACCCAGGTCCTCTGGGAGAGCAGCCAGTGCTTTTAACTGCTGAACCGTCTCTGCAACCCTTTGGTGGTTGGTTTTGCATCTCTGACTTGAGAGATGGTACTCAACCACTGCACCATGCAGTGGGGTAGTTAGGAGGGTTAGGGGTCAAGTGTATAAAGCATGAACTGCTGAAATGGCTCTGAGGGCAAAGGTGCCTGTTGCCAAACCTGTCGCCTACCAGTTTGAAGCCAGGCAGGACTGCATGAGACTCTGTTTCAAAAACAATTTAGCCACCTGATGCCGATGATAATAATCTGCCTGTGTATAGACATACCCATCCCACACTGATGCTCCCTGTCCGTCTCCACAGGCATATGTGTCTCAGTGGCCCTGGACACTGTTGCTCTTGGCGGTTAGTGGCTTCTGCAACTTTGCACAGAATGTTATCGCCTTCAGCATTCTCAACCTCATCAGCCCACTTAGCTACTCGGTAGCCAACGCCACCAAGAGGATCATGGTTATCACTGTGTCCCTCATCATGCTGCGCAACCCAGTGACCAGCACCAATGTGCTGGGCATGATGACCGCCATTCTGGGTGTCTTCCTGTACAACAAGGTGAGCATTGGGTGCTACCATCCCCCAGCAGGCACAGCCTTGGGACAAGGAGCCAAGAGGAGAGGGGAGGGGTTCTGGCTGTAAGTTCCAGAGGTGCCTTACAGGGTGAGTCCGGTGTATGTGCTAGACAGAGCAATGTGGCAGTGGGTTTCTAAGCGCAGGCCACTCTAGAACCCACTATCCTGCCTCCACACCCTGATCTCTAGGGCCATTGGTGCAGGGACCAGCCTTCTTTGTGTCTTACTTGTTTTAGAACAGTCTTGTGTAGCCCAGAGTGGCCTTCAGCTTCTGACCCCTTGCTCCACTTCTCCTTGGAGTGGAGTGACAGGCGTCTGTACCTGGGTCTGGTTTATGCAGTGCGGACATGGAGCCTACAGCATGGGGCTCATCTGTAGACAAGTGCTCTACCACAGAAGCATCCCCAGTCTTTGGTTTTAGGGTGACCTTTTTGCCTCTTTTCTTCCTTCCTTCCTTCTCTGTTTCAGTTTGTTTTTAAAGTCTCATGTAGCCTAGGCTGGCTTCAAACTTACAATGTACTAACCTTGTACTCCTGCCCTTCCTGACTCTGCCTCCTTAGAGCTGGGGTAACGTGTCCCCACACCCTAAGTTCCCTTGTGCTTCTCTTTCTCTTTTTTCTTTTTAAGATTTTTTTTTTATTTTATGTATATAGCTGTTGCAGATGGTTGTGAGCCATCATATGGTTGCTGGGAACTGAACTCAGGACCTCTGCTCACTCTGRCCCAAAGACTTATTTATTATATGTGAGTACACTGTAGTCTTCAGACACCCAGAGGAGGGCATCGGATCTCATTACGGATGGTTGTAAGCCACGATGTGGTTGCTGGGATTTGAACTTGGGACCTTCGGAAGAGCAGTCCGTGCTCTTAACCACTGAGCCACCTCTCCAGCCCACCCTTGTGCTTTTCATTGCTTTCTTCACACAGACCAAGTATGATGCGAACCAGCAGGCCCGGCGCCATCTCCTTCCCATCTCCACATCAGACCTGAGCAGCAGAGAGCACTTGCGGAGCCCGATGGAAAAGCCCCACAATGGTGCACTGTCCCCCCAGCAGGGCGACTTCCAGTACCGCAATATCCTCCTTACAGAGCACGTCCAGCACAGCCGCCAGGGCCACCTGAACTCCTATGCCCTCAGCCGGCATGATGTGTAGGCCAGGTTGGGCCTCCTGCACTCCCTTCTTGAGCCCAGCAGCTTCAGAATATTCTGGCAGCCTGACTGAGCAGTGACACAGGGCAGTCCATCAGGGGAGCTCTGGCTCCTGGCCCCTGATGGGCCGCATGTCACACTTGCCACAGAGAAACCCAGGTTTACGCCTCTGCCATGAAGAGAGGCCACTCTTCATGCGTGGCCCTGTATTCGTTGCCCCTGGCATATTACAGARGTCTGGTCTGAACTTCTGCTGARAGTAGGGACATGCTCTGCAGATCTGGCATCTCTGTGGCTGCAATCCTGGCTTCCAGGAGGAAGTGGCATCTGGGGTATCGTGGAGGGATATAGCCCAGAGGGATGACGGGCTAACATGGGTGGCATTACTTGTCCCCACCAATGCTACAGAACTCCAGAACGCCTCGAGGCAGTTGTTGGCTGCTTGCAGCTAGTGCTGCCCAGGGGCAGACCCACAGTGACCATCAGCCCATCAGCCGTGTCCTCCTTCTGCTTTGTGGGTGCCAAAGCAGGACCCAGCCCTCAGGCCGGGGAGACCCTTGGACTCTAGAGGAGCAACTTGGCTGCTCCCTACCCTTCTGATGGTACAGAACAAAGGCCAGGTGGTGGTGATGGCAGTTTCCTCAGAACCTGAGCTTCTCTGAGGAGCATGTCGTCGGCCATGGGAGCTTTCATGCCTGAGCCCTATCATGCACTACACAGTGACTAGTCAGCAGATAAAAACCATCTTGTCAGCCGGGCAGTGTTGGCGCACGCCTGTAATCCGAACACTTGGGAGGCAGAGGCAGAGGCAGGCGGATCTCTGAGTTCAAGGCCAGCCTGGTCTACAGAGTGAGATCCAGGACAGCCAGGGCTACACAGAGAAACCCTGTCTTGGGGGGGGGGGGGCATCTTGTCTCATTTCAAAATATGGGATGTTTGTTGCTGGAGCCAGTCCCTCCTGGATCAGCAGCAGCAGGCAATGCTGAAGGGTACTGAGGCTGCAGCCACAGGAGTCACACTCCRAGCAGTGTTTGTCAGTGAGGAGACCACGTGTACGTCAGGATTTGAACTGTGCCCTCGTAAATGGGACACCAGGCAGGTCTTGGCCTTTTAGTTAAGAATCACTTTGAGGCTGGGCTGGCAGAGTGCCTGCCTAGCATGTGCTACCTTGGCTTCTGTCCACAGAATGCCATGTAGTCGACAGGCCYGCCTTCCCAGTACTCTGGAAGTCGATTGAGGAGCATCTGGAGGACAAGGTCCTCATCTACAAAGTAAGTTCCATACCAGCCTGGGCTTCAGCGAGAGGCTGTCTCAGAAAAATGATCAGTTTAGGGACCTGGCCTAGTGGCATACATCTAGGAGCTGAGGCAGGAAGATGGCCATGAGTTTGAAGTCAGGCTGGGCTACATGAGGCTCTCTGAAAAACAAAGGTTAGGGGTTCATTCTGGTGGTCCACACCTATGGTCTTAGGTTCTCAGGAAGCAGAAGCAGGAGGCTTTCCCCAGCCTGTGAGCTCAAGGCCAGTGTGGCTATTTGAGGAGAACCTGTTAATAAGGAGAAGTATGGGTTTTAATGTGGGCACAGCAGGTAAATGGTAGGAAGGGGCACCAGGTTTAGCTTGGAGTATCAATGGTTCTCAGGGTTTTTTTGGTTTTGAGACAAGGTCTCTCAAGATAGACGAGGCTGGCCTTGAACTCATGGGATATACCTATCTCTGCCTCCTGAGTGCTTGGATTCTCTAAAACCATGGGCACCACAGCCAGTTGGAGTCACCCTCACTAAGCCTCCAGGCTGACCTTTAACTCTTAGCAACTGTGCCTCCTCCATTGCTAAGAACTGAACTCACAGGTATATCATGGCACCCCAGTCCTTAACTCCTGATTCCTTGGGTCCCTCTGCTTTTGATTACTTGGTTGGTTGGTCTTTTTGTTTGTTTGTTCCCGCCCCCCTCCTTTTTTTTTGAGACAGGGTTTCTCTGTGTAGCCCAGGCTGGCCTCGAACTCAGAAATCCGCCTGCCTCTGCCTCCCAAGTGCTAGGATTAAAGGCGTGGGCCACCACCGCCGGCTTTGTTTGTTTTTGATATTGAAGGTTAGTTTGTTACCTTAGTCTCCTGCTTGCCTGAGACTTGGCAGCTCCAGCCCCGGAACAGTCCCACCTGCCTTGCTTACTGGTTTGCAGGAGTACCTTGGTAAGGCCTTCTGTTTGGTTTTCCTCATGGGGGAAGACTGGCCTGTGAAACCTGTCACTGCAGAGATCTCTGTGGGTGACCCTGACTCAGCTCTGGACTCAAAATGAATTATGTCTTTTTGAATTACTAAGATATTCCTGTAATTTGTGTATTAATGTGTTTTTTTTTTTTTCCTTTTTCAGGGAGCAAAAGGCCCATCTCACTTTTCTTAACGGTTTATAAATTAATAAATGGAATACTTAGTTCTGTTCATAGGCTCACAGCAAGTATGAACACTGGAATAGATGAGACAATCAGGGTAGACCAGATTCGCAGATCAAAGATGAACAGCTGGGGCTTGGCGGCTCTGGCTACAGTGCTTACCTGTACATGAAGTCSTGGCCACCCTCAGTGCCACATACACAGAATGTTACCCTAGTACGCAGGAGGCTGGATCAGTTCAGTTTAATGTCTGGCTACATAGTGAGTTGGAAGCCAGCCTGGACTATGAGAGAAACTACAAAACAGACTTGATCCACAGTTTACTTCCATCCATTCAAAGTCACATTAGCCCTACTCCCATGTCTTATCCCCCCCCCCCTTTACATTCACCTGTCCCTCTCCAGGTCTGACCCATTCTACCTCTGTTGAGGTTCATTTGGGAATTTATGTTGCTGTCCCCACATACCCTTTGAAATGGCTTAGCCAAAACACCAATCCTGATTTACCCAGCTCCTTCGTTTTACAGAAGAGGAAACTGAGGCTTAGTGAATGTCTATTCACTATTCGAGTACTCGGGGCTTTTAGTTATTTCTTTGAGACAGTATTTGCCTATTTAGCCCAGGCAGGCCACAGAACAGAAGGCACTCCTCCAGCCTTAGCCTATGTGCCTGGAGGAGCTGCTGTACCCAGCACCTTACTTTATGTCATGTATTCTAGGGAAACCCAAAACTCCCTTGACAGAGGAGCCAGATGAACTGAGGCAGCAGAGTACTTGGAACTTGATTTCTCTGTATGTTAAGAGGACTCTGAGCAGTGGGCTCTTCATGGCCAGACCCCAAGCCCCAAAACCTCAGGTCTGAAACAGAAAAACCTGTCATGCTCTTGCTTTCCATTGTCATCTTGAGGCTGCTATGGGAGCAGTGGTGTTCCCGGCTGGCATTTACCAAAAATAAATGATGGTCTCCAGGGGCTTGAGTTTGGTTCTGGTTTATCAGGGTTTTGCTCTGTGCTCCTATCAGCACAACCCACAATATTGAAAATCCAGGGCTGGGAAGATGGCTTGGTCAGCCCTTGACTGGTAGGTATGGAAATCAGAGTTGGGATCCCCAGAACCCCCAAAAGCTGGGCAGATCCAGCTCCACTCTCCCATCCTAGCAGGAGAATCGGGTAAAGGTCCAGGATCATGGGCAAAACCTGGCTATTGGCCAGGCTCAGAGTAAGTCTCTGCCTTGTATAAGGTGGAAGCCAGCAAGTTAGCTAAGTAGGTAACGGCAGTCACTGCTGAGCCTCAGAGATGTGAGTTCAGTTTCTGGAACACACGTCTTAGGAGAGAACCAACTCCTGGAAGTTGTCCTCTGACCTCCACATTTGTGATGTGGCATGCATACAACAACACAAAAATTTAAGTGTGCTGGGCATAGCGTCACCTTTGTTCCCGGTACTCAGGAGGCAAAGGCAAGTGGATCTCTTGAGTTTGAGGCTAGCCTAATCTACAGAGTGAGTTCAAGGACAGCCAGGACTACATAGAAACCCTGCCTCAAAAAACCAAAAAGAAAAATATAAAAGTGCGTAGAGCAGTTAAGGAAGGACCTGATGAGCACATGCAAACAAACACAAGTGTCTGCACACACACACAAACCACATATTATGCAAGGTAAAAGGTTGCTTTTGTCTGCCTTTACTTTTATGCCTGGATGTCTAACTTTGAGTGTGTTTGCATGCATGTGAATATGTGCTTTTATGTGTATACATACATGTGCATAAGTGTGTGTCAGCATAGAAGCTCACTGTCGCTGGGCTCCTGTAGCACCTCTGGCGTCAGCTCATGTCACACCAGGGTTCAGTCCCTGCGAGAGCCCAGGTCCAGCTATACTCCCCAGGGCCAGTCGGGGCACCCATTTCCTTAGCTGACCTCTGCAGCTCAAGCTGAGCTGCAAGTTTCCTCCTGTGAGCTTGGAGGCTGYGCCAGTGAGCCCCATGGCTCCTTCTGCTTCTGCTCCCCCTCCCCCAGCTCTAGCATGAATATGCTTCACCGTCCCTGGCTTTTTATATGGGTGCTACAGATTTGAACTCAGGTCTTCATGCCTTTGTAGCAAGCACTTGGACCCACTGAGCCAGGCCAGGTTTGGAGACAACAGGCACCTGTACATGGATGTGGAGGCAGTAGGTTGGCCTCAGGTGTCCTTGTGTATCAGTAGGTCTGAAGCCATCTTTTGAGGCAGGGTCACTCACTGAACCTGGAGCTCAGTATCTATAGCTCCAGTGGGTGTGAGGCCAGTGAGCTCCAGTTATCCTTGCCGCATCTCCCACAGCACAGACATGAACAGTCATAGCCACTTTTGGCTTTAATGAGTTTGGGGGTACAATCCAACTCTGAGCCACTCAGCCAGCCTAACAGCCCTTTTCACTTTTAACCATTTCTTTTGTGTATGGGAAGCAGGGAAGGTTATCCATGTTATGGTGCATGTGTGGAGGTCAGAAGGCTACCACTATGCTGAGTCCCAGGTCACCAGGCTTGGTAGCAAGTGTCTTTACCCACTGGGCAATCTTGCTGTGTTAAGACAGGCCTCATGGAGCTCAGGCTAGCTTTGAATTCACTGTATATGTTCTGCCTCTGATACTGGTGTGTTAGCCACTGAACTGAAGCCACGTACTTCAGTTTTAGGAGTTACGAGGCTGGCTGTCAAAACACCAGAAAGCGACCCTGAACCTCACACATGGTAGGAAGCACTGATCCACAGCCCTAGCCCTGCAATTCTGGCTGTTTAGGTTTCCTCTGTATTTTGGAGGATTCTGTGCGCAATCAGGGAAGCTGCCACAGTGAGGGGACCAAATGTGTTGCAAAGCTTTGGTCTCAGCCTCAGTGAATGAGGATTCATTCAGGCTCCCAAAGGGGTTCAATAGGAGGTAGGCAAGAGCCAGCTGAGGAACACTGGAGAGGGGCTTGAGGGGCACCTTCCCTAGGCAGGGCCTAGTTGCCCAGACTTATTAGGGAGGTGGCAAGAGACAGGGGTGTGCTGGGAAGCATCAAGGGGCCAGGTATGGGGTTGTGCACCTTTAACTCCAGTACTGGGGAGGCAGAGGCCCCATGCAGGGCTGGGAATGGATATGTGATGCAGGCTGCTGAGGTGGCTTAGTGTTGCCAAGCCTGATGACCTGTGGTCAATTTAGGGACACTCGTCCCATGGTAGGAAATAACCAACCATGGGTCAGTCATCCTCTCATTTCTGCACATGGGCCAAAGCAGGCGCACCTCCCTCACCAATAAGTAAAACAGAAGAAACTTATAAAAATAGTCACCTTCTGAGTGTTCTCCTGGCCCTCTCACTACAGTCACCTTCTGAGTGTTCTCCTGGCCCTCTCACTACAGTCACCTTCTGAGTGTTCTCNAGTCACCTTCTGAGTGTTCTCCTGGCCCTCTCACTACAGTCACCTTCTGAGTGTTCTCCTGGCCCTCTCACTACAGTCACCTTCTGAGTGTTCTCCTGGCCCTCTCATTGTTTTGTTTTGCTCTTTTTGAGACAGGGTTTCTCTGTGTAATAGCCCTGGCTGTTCTAGCTTTGCAAACCAGACTGGCCTTGCCTGCCCTGCCTTAGTGCAGGAATTAAAGGTGTGTGCCACCACCAACAGGCTATTGCTTTTTAATTTTGTTTTGACTCCATGTTTTTAARGTATCAGATACCCTGGAATTGGAACTGCMTTTGTGGGCTATGAGTGTGGGTGCTGGGAATCAAACTACGGYCTTCTAGAAYAGCCAGTGTTCTTAACAGCCGAGCCATATCCCCAGAKCCCCTCCCTCGCTTCCACTGCTTTAAACCAGGACACTTGGGTGTCCCTACTGAGGGACTGAGAGGTGGTCAGTGTCCCACACTGTCAAGGAGAGAAGTAAGCTGTGAGGACAGAGCTATGGAGAGCTTTGGGGCAGCTGAAGCGAACTGGGTGGGGGTGTAGGAGAAGATTAGTTTTATCAGTAAGTTAGTCAGAGTGCTCAGTGGATACAGGCTTGAGCTAGAGTTGTGATCCAGGAAAGCGTGGCGTCACTACCCTTGATCTATTAGCTGGCAGCCTGGGTGCTGACAGAATCAAGACATTAAGGCCTGGACTTTGTCAGCAAAGAAGGTAACTGTTCTGAAAGGAGATCCCATACCATCCGCAAGAATCTTCTGGAGTCATCTCAGGTGAGAATGTGGGAGACAGGCTGAGCAGATTCAGACTTCTATTTACTGTAGCCACACAGACGGGTCCTACGAGAGCGCGATACTCTGAGGGTCACCGTCTGTGCTGCAGTTTTCTAGCTTTCACGCTGAATTCCTGACCTGAACTCAGGTGGCTCAGCTCCCACCCAATGCACATCACCACTGAGCTCTCTCTGCAGCTCATCATTTAGGACATCATAAAGGGGCTTCACAGCAGGCAAGGCAGGGTTTACAGCAAGGCCACGGTGGTCAGGATGCCTTCCAGGCTCAACTTCCTCTTTCCTCCTCATATAATCCTGGTGTGGAGTTTCCAGCAGTGAGAATAGCCAATGAGGCAAGAGAATTAGGAAAAGTCAGAAATCTGGCACAACAGGCTCAAAGACACTGAGGCTCACTAAGGGCTGGGTAGCCAGCGCAAACTCAGAAAGTAAATCATGCCAGTGCTGTAGGCACAGCTCCAAGAGATCATGTGCCTTCTTCCAGCTTCTTTAGGCACTCAAGTCACGTGCACAAACCTACCAGACACACACACATAAATAAAATAAATCTTTGTTTTCGAGAGAGGGTTTCTCTGTATAGTCCTGGCAGTCCTGGAACTCTTTTTAGACCAAACTGTTTCTGAACTCCGAGATCTGTCTGCCACTACCTCCCAAGTGCTGAGCCTAAAGGCGTGCACCACCATGGCCAGCAAAATATACATCTTTTTGTTGTTTTAAAGGCCGATGGTGTATCTCAGTGCTTGCCTAACACGCACCCAGTCCTGTCTTCCATCCTCAGCATCCTGTAACCCCGGCGTGGTGGTGGCACACACCTGTCAGTACTCAAAGAGCTAAGAGGAGGATCGGGAGTGCAAGATTATCTAAGGCTGTATGGGGAGTTAGAGGTCACCTTGGGCTCTCTGAGACCTAATGTCCAAAGGCATTAATAATAATAATAATAGTAATAATAATAATAATAATTAACAGTAAGTAATAATATAAGTAAACAGGCTGGGGTGTCGACGCAGCTTCCAGCTCTCCTTTCGTAGAACGTGTATAGTCGCTTCAGAAGACATGTCTTTGCTCCACATCGGTCTGACATGGTGATATTGGGGCGCCCCAATGCTCAAAATCCTTACCCAAAAGAAGCAGATCGAAACAGAAGGAGCGGAGCGAGGATCGTGTGATTCGCCAAAACCATCACCTGACGATCCTGCCTTCTGGCTGGTGCCAAAGGCTGTGAAAGACGCAGAGGCGCCGGAGTGCACGCGCACGCAAGACCGCGGCGGAAACCCAAACTACGGCCGGCGCAGCTCCACAACCTCCAGCGCGTCGGGAAACAGCGGGCCGCCGCATGCGCAAAGTCGCTCCCGTGCATGCGCCTCGCTAGGCCGTCGCGCTCAAGAGTCCTCACGCAGTCTCTTCCCGCCCTCCTCCAGTCCTCACTTCCGGTGTTTCCCAGCGACAGCCGTAAATGGCGCGAGAAGCGGCCCGCGAGGCCGTCGTAAACGTCTCCCTTCGCGCCACTTCCGGCCGGCTTCTGCGGCCGGTGCTAGTAGGTGATCGTGAGGCGGCGGAGGACGTTGCCAGCGGATGCAGCCATGGAGATGCCGCTGCCGCCAGACGGTGAGGCCCATCCCTAAGCGGAGGTCGTTGGGTTCTTCTCGTGTGCCCCCGCCGGCCGGCCGGGCGTGCGTCTCCGTGCGGGACCGATGACGGAGCGCGCTGCGGCCTCGCCGCTCCTCCCTCGGCCTCTCCATGGGTCCCCGCATTCCTGGCGCGCGCTTGGCCCTAGTCAGGACCCGTACACCACCGCCTAGCTGTGGCCCGCCCCGGAGGACCCCGGCCTGGTCCCCGGGTCGGGCTGCCCCCACTGACGCCTTTACCTCTGTTTTGCAGATCAGGAGCTTCGAAATGTCATCGACAAGCTCGCTCAGTTTGTGGCTCGCAACGGACCTGAGTTCGAGAAAATGACGATGGAGAAGCAGAAAGACAACCCTAAGTTCTCGTTCCTGTTCGGAGGCGAGTTCTACAGTTACTACAAGTGCAAGCTGGCACTAGAGCAGCAGCAGCGTGAGTCCCCCTCAGGCCCTCGGCCGCCGTGGCGTTCAGTTTCTTTGGAGTCGCATGTTGTTTCCTCTGCAGAACAGAGCCGCTGTTCTTCTGTCCTTCCTGGAGCCCTGTACCAAGATAGACTGCTGGGTCGTGTGTCATCAGGAGACTATCATAGATTCTCTACCTGGGCTTTGGGAGGAGCGGGGTGGGGGACAGTCCCTGGATTGTCTTTGCAGAGGCAATTGCGGATCTGCAGGAAGGTGGGAACCCTTCTGCAGGCTGAGACCATAGCTTTCTGCATTTCAGATATACAGATCAAAAAGCGTTCCCTTTAGTTTTTGCAACGTTTTTCCATTTCATTTCTTTTCTTTTTCATTTTTTTTTCTTTTTCTTTCCTTTTTGGCTTTCGAGACAGGGTTTCTCTGTGTATCCCTGACTGTTCTCAAGCTAGCTTTGTAAATGAGGCTGGCTTCAGACTCAGAGATTTTTGAGTATCAAGAAAAAGATGACAGAAAGTAATAGAAATAAGAAGTTTAGAGCCAGGCATGACGGGACCGTCCCTTTAATCCCAGCACTCAGAAGGCAGAGGCAGTTGGATCTCTGAGTTTGTGGTTAGCTTGTTGTACAATTTCCAGTATAGGCAAGGATACATAGACTCTGCCTCAGTAGCCAAAGGAAAAGACAGAAAGCACACGCAGCTGGTCTCTAACAGCCTCACTGTCTCCCAGGCCGGCCTGGCAGTGTGATCCAGCCCAGCTTCCAGCCCAGAGCACCGTCCTTGCATCAGCTTTTCAGGTGGTGGGGTTAGCAGAAGTTATGGATTCGGGGGGCAGAACACATCTGTCATATCTAGGGTAGTCCTAGTCTCTGAATAAACTGTGGAAATAAGTGTTTGGACTTGAAAAGCCAATGGGTAGTTAAGGTGATAGTGGTGTAGAGACAGTCCTTGCTGATGCCAAACACACTTTGTTATACTCTAACAAAGTATTGTGGGTGATTGATAGAATACTTGTAGGACAGACAGACTTGGGCCTATGGAACAAAGAGACACCACACATGTGAACTGAAGGGTTTTCATATGCCAAGGTGGGGTAGGGTTAGAATCTGTCCGTCGTAAGATTTTGGTTCCTATTCAGTTGTGGTAGAGGCCAGCCGTTTGACCATCAGGATGTCTGTGTCCTCATGCATGTTTAGAGTGGTCATTTTCTAGCCCCAGAGCACCAAGTTCTTAGCCATCCTAAAGCAGAGGTCGCTGAAACAGGTTCCAACAACATGCGCTAAGGTGGGCAGGCCGCAATGAGGAAGGTTGGTGACCGTGAACACGGAAGCAGGAGGGGTCAAAGGTCGAGCCGTTGAGGATGGGTGAGGGATGGAAAGTGGAGGGAGCTGAGACAGTGCCTTAGTATATGTCCCCGAGAGCGACACAGGAGGCCTGTGCCCACTCCTGGACAGCTGCTCGCTCAGGTGGTAGACTTAAAGCCATGGCAGGAAAAGGAGAGGACATGCAGCCAGCCGTRCCACAGCAGGGCATATTGAACATGGCGGGCAAGAGCAGGTCAGGGCGGTGGAAGGCAAGAAGAGGGTTTAGGTTTTGGCACAAGGGAGATAGACAGTAGAGAGGACCTGCTTTGCTGAGGAGCTRTGAGCACTGCTTAGAAGTAACATGGCTCAGAAAGGGCTTCAGGTCAACTAAACCCGGGACTCTTCTAGAATGACACTTTGCAAGAATTGTGGTAAAGGATCAATGTGGTGCTCCTGCGTTCTCTTYGGGCCAGGGCCTAAGCCGCGCCAGAAAAAAAAAGAATTGTAAAGGACTAGTTAGCTGGATGTGGTGGTGTGTACCTTTAATCCCAGCACCCGGGAGGCAAAGGCAGGTGCATCTCTGAGTTCAAGGCTAGCTTGGTCTACAGAGAGAGTTTCCAAGACAGTACACAGAGAAACCTTTTCTAGGAAAAAAATTCTAGTCCACCCCTACCATGGTCTTGTGTTTGTAAAGTACAGTAAAACTGAGCTGTGGGATGTTGCTTATTCCATAGCAATTGTCACTCAAGGCTGCACACAGGCCACTCTGCCTGCTCTGGTAGAGGCTTTCTCGGGTGTAGGATGCAGTTTCTTATCAGGTGCGATACAGGCAAAGTCAGATCGGTAGCAGTGATGTGGAAGAGTGCACGGAGTTGGCATTGCTGTTGAGTAGTGTGAGGGTGTGGATATCTGAGTGGGCTGCTGTGCTGGCCTGGGAGGCAGTGCAGTGACTTTGAGAAGCCTGTGACAGCCCAGTGGCCCTTGGTGACTCCTCCAAAGTGGGGCTTCCAGAAGGAGTAGGGGATCTAGAGCTTAAATGAGGCGGGCATGGGAGGACCATGAAAACCCAAGTGACACTGTCCCCAAGCCCTACTTTCTTTGCTTTTATCCAAAAGCCATTTGTTTTGAATGAGTCTTGGGCTGCCAAAGAGTGTGGCTATCTATGTTCAGCTGGGATCAGGCAGGACCAGAAGTAGAGAGTAAGGCAGCCATATTGTTAAAGTCTTACTTGCAAGTAGGGACCCTCCTCTCCAGACACACTGATACCTTGTCTGGGTGCATGCCAGCCTTGTATACTGTCATATCAGGGTGTTGCTGGTGGTTCAAGCTAGTCCAAAGGCTGCAGATTGGGAGGGTCACCACAAGAGGTGGGGCTGGTCTTGGGGCCATTCCAGCCCTGTGCATGCTGGCCAGACCTCCAGAATGCTGGCTGTCTTGAGTGAAGGGGAGATTAGGATCCAGTGGCATAGGACAGACACACCCCCTCGGGAAAGGTGCCACATCTCCAGCCCTGGTCATGGCCTGCAGTACATAGCTTGGACAGGCCTGCATGAGAAGGGAAGATGAACAGGTTCAGCCTGTCCAGAGACAGTAAGAAGATAGCTCTGAGGGTCTCCATGGAGACCAGGCACAACAGAGGAAAGCTTGGGCAGGGTGGCCCTGTGAGGTGGACAGTGGACCTAGCTTCCTCCATCGGGCCCTCTGGGGGCCGAAGCTGATGGATCACTGAGGGGAACCTGGGGCACTCCCTGAGCTCACAGGACCCATCTCTTCCTGCTAGTTATCTGCAAGCAGCAGGCCCCAGAGCTGGAGCCCACCTCAGCCATGCCCCCTCTGCCACAACCTCCACTGGCTCCCACAGCGTCCCTCACTCCGGCCCAGGGAACCCCATCAATGGACGAGCTCATCCAACAGAGCCAATGGAGTCTCCAGCAGCAGGAGCAGCACCTACTGGCCCTGCGCCAGGTATGCCTGCATCTAGTGCCACTGACCCTGGAGTCACCTTCCAGTAGATCAGTGACTCATCCACAGGCATCGCTCACTTGACTTGTACCCATTGTAGATGTCACAACATGGTGGCTTAGGGACCTACCAGTCTTAGTGAGTAGGGAGGGACATTACTGGCCCTATCTTTTAGACTGGTTCTGTTGCCAAACTCTATAGGGATGAGCTACCTGAAATGAAAGGAGCGGTGACATAGGGACCTGAGTGCCAGCCCCACTCAGGGTTTCCTTGCTTACCGCCGTCACACAGCATGCATAAATGCTTGCCGTCACTTCATAGTCTGGACAGTGAGGTCTTGGACAGCAGAACTGTCCGCTCCTCTAAACCATACCTATTTACTTGCTTGTGTTTGGATTGGTTTGGTTTGATTTTGAGACAGCATCTCCCCAAGCTGCCCTCAGCCTCCCAAGTACAAGGGTCGCGGGCACCTTGTGCATGTGWCAGCCCTTCCTTCCTGCCTTGCTCTGCTTAGGTGACCCATTAGCACCCTGTCTCCTTGGCTTCACATTTTCCTGTTAGCTTAGGTCAGGCTGTCTTGCCTGCTGTGACGATGACTGTCACAGGCTTTGGTGTATGTAAAGACAGGCACCAGTGTTTGTGCAAGGACCCTGCTCATACCACCTGTCCCTCATGGTTTTCCCAGGAGCAAGTAACGACAGCCGTGGCACATGCAGTGGAGCAGCAAATGCAGAAGCTGCTGGAAGAGACACAGCTGGACATGAGCGAGTTCGACAGCCTGCTACAGCCCATCATTGACACCTGCACAAAGGACGCCATCTCGGTGAGGCTCAGTGTGGGGTGGGGGAGTCGTTACCTGCCCGACTGACCACCCACTCACCCTGGGCTGACTCTCAGGCTGGGAAGAACTGGATGTTCAGCAATGCCAAGTCCCCGCCACACTGTGAGCTGATGGCGGGCCACCTGCGCAACCGCATCACTGCTGACGGCGCACACTTCGAGCTGCGGCTACACCTCATCTATCTGATCAACGACGTGCTGCACCACTGGTAAGTACGTGACCACACCTGTCAGGGTCCCCCACTCATCCAGTCCCTACCCTGGCTGCACTTGCACACTGGTCCACTGCTTGCCCTCCCAGGACAATGGCTGACACCCCTATAAGGCAGGCCTTGGGCTCTGCTGCCTCCTCTCTGCCTCTGTAGCCATCATGTGTCTGCTTCGGTCTGCACAGCCAGACACCTGGCTGATGCACTGTGGTGACTCTGCTCTTCCATGTCCTGGGGGCTATCTCTGCTGATCTTTTCTCCATCAGACTTCTCTTTGCACTGTGTATGGCTCCAGCCTCCTGGGGCCTGGTAGGTGTCTCTGCATGACCAGCAGATGAAGTTGATGGAGGAAACCAGAGTCCAGAACTCTGGTCAGAGACAGGTGCAAAGGTCCCATGCTAGTGACATATTCCGACAGGTAGCTGGGCTGGCTGCCCTCTGGCTTTCAGCATGGTCATGAAGCTAGGACAGCTTATAAATATATATGGCTTCTGTGTCTCCATGCCACCCCTCCATGTCAGGCTGCCGTCCACACCCTCCTGCCTTGTATTCTCTTTCCTCTTGAGGTGTCTTGCTCCTGCCTCTTAGGGTAGGGCCTCTGCACAGGCGGCCTCTGTCCCACTCCCTGGGACACTCCTTACTTGCTTCACACAAAGCTCTGGCCTGCACTGCCTTCCCTTGGCTACCTCCTGGCCTTTGCTGCCCTTTGACCTCAGCTGTGGAGGCTGAAGCTGTTAGCCTCTGCCTGCACCTTGCCTGGCTCTGCATATGGTCTGTCTTCTGAGCCACTACTTCTCCAGAGGCCTGGATCTACCATACTGCACAGCTGGAGGGCCTTCTTTGCCTGCTTCTTCCCCTTTGTCCCCTCTCAGTGATACAGGGCATGGAAGCCAGGGCCTTGCGCCTGGCCAGCAAATGCTGTGTCATGGGTTGACTGCAATGCTCGTGGGTGCTTAGGCTCCCAGTAGCCTTCTCAGTGGCCCTGTGAGGCTGGGGAATCCCTCCTGAGCAGATTGTTGAACCTGCTTGTGCATAGTGGTGACCAGGTCCTAACCACAGCAGCCCAGTTTCAAACCCTCTACACACGTGCAAGGGCTCTAATGAGCCCCTCTGACAATGAAGGTTTTGTTCTCCATAGCCCTGGGGTGTACACTCTTCCTCTACCTGTCTCCCAAGACAAGGCACCTACATTGTAGATAGTCTAGCTGTTGCCCTACTCGTTTGGGGGAGGGGGGCATTTCCTGAGGAGAGGGTGCTGTGGCCACAGCCGCATGGTAACAGGTGCGTGGCYGGGTCCTGCCCCAGGGCCCTGACGCGCGGAAGGTCTCTCCCTCACAGCCAGCGCAAGCAGGCCCGGGAGCTGCTGGCTGCCTTGCAGAAGGTGGTGGTACCTATCTATTGCACCAGCTTCCTGGCTGTGGAGGAGGACAAACAGCAGAAGATTGCCCGGGTACGGGGCTCCTGGGGCTGGGTGATTGGGCAGGCAGGTGGCTAGGTGATATGAGCTCTGTTTAACAAGTCTCCCTCTGAACCAGCTCCTGCAGCTCTGGGAAAAGAATGGCTACTTTGATGACTCCATCATTCAGCAGCTGCAGAGCCCCGCCCTGGGACTTGGTCAGTATCAGGTGAGCACCACACAGCAGGGGCCACCCATCATTAGGACGTTTGAAACTGCCTGCTGATGTTTTCATTGCTGAGGCTGACTGCATCTCACACGGCCTTTGTTTCTTGGGATCCTGGGCTAGTGTCCTGAGTGGCAGTGCTCCTGTCCTCCCCCCCCCCCCAGGCGACTCTCATCAATGAGTACTCGTCAGTGGTGCAGCCTGTGCAGCTGGCCTTTCAGCAGCAGATCCAGAGCCTCAAGACACAGCATGAGGAGTTCGTCAGCAGCCTAGCCCAGCAGCAGCAGCAGCAGCAGCAGCCGCCGCAGTCACAGTCACAGCCGCAGCCGCAGATTCAGCTGCCTCAGATGGAAGCAGATGTGAAGGCCACACCCCCACCACCAGCACCCCCATCAACCTCAACACCTGCCCCCACCATCCCACCAACTACCCAGCCAGGTATGATGTTCCCTCCATCCCTGGAAACTGACTTCTCTGCATGTCAAGAGAGCACTTTTCCCTCCTGGACACCTGCTCCACAGCCCTCACACTGCTGGGCCAAGATTGATCTGCTTATGTGTCCAGGCCAGGCCAGGTAAACATTCCAAACAGGCTTGGGCCTTAATCCACAYTTGGTGYATGGTTAAAAGTGTGGTCCAGGGCTGGGTGGGCTCAACACAGAGCGGAATCCTAAACAGACATATGTGTTACATGTCTGTATCTAGTGTTTGTAGTGTATTTGTGTATGTGTGTAAAGGACCACGTCTGAAGAAACCTGGATAAGATCTGAAATGAACAGCTAGGAAGCTGARGCAGGAAGATTTTAGACCAGACTGGGATATAAGGCGAGAATCAGCATCTCTGAAGAGTTCTAGCCATACATAGCTAATCTTAATCCTGAGACTGAAAGGGGAGACTGAATTCAAGGCCCGCTGGGGTATTCCCCCAAAGACTGAGGTGAAACATTTTTAACTGGGGTGCAGGGATGGCTCAGTCAGTGAAGGAGTCTCTGTACAAGTGAAGGCTTCATCTGGCCGGTCACTGAGCTCCAGATTGAGAGGCTCTGAAGCAGACGGAGTGCCAGAGGACGGCTCAGCAGGCACAGACTCGTTGACAGGGCCTGATAACCATGGCTTGAACCGTAGGGTGGCAGGAGAGAGCCTGCCAAGAGTTGCCCTCTGACCGCCATTCATGCACTCATGTGCATGCCAATAAGCACACAGCTGTTACTTCAAAAGTAATTCAATAATTCTGTGAATAGACAAGACAGGACATGCCATGAGCATAGAGAATGTCCCCTCTTGCATCTCTAGAGGGCAGTCATGGTGACATTGGAGGGGTGGCTTCCAGTGAGCTTGGGAAGTACAAGACCTGTCCTAGGCTGCCTTTGGGGTGCTTGAGAGTCAACAGCCTCACCTGCTGACCTTACCTGTTTTAGATGACAACAAGCCTCCGATCCAGATGCCTGGCTCTTCAGAGTACGACACCTCAGCAGGTGTCCAGGATCCTGCAGCTACTGGACCTCGGGGTCCTGGCCCCCATGAGCAGATCCCGCCAAACAAGCCCCCTTGGTTTGATCAGCCTCATCCAGTTGCCCCTTGGGGTCAACAGCAGGTACTTACTAAAATCTGTTGGGGCATGCACATACGGCTGAGTCAAAAGCCTACTCGAGCCAGGAAGYGGTGTCACATGCGTTTAATCTCAGCACTCGAGGCAGAGGCAATCAGATCTCTGAGTTGGAGGCCAGCCAGGACTACACAGAAAAGCCCTGTCTTGCACCTAGTTGGGGTCCTGTGGGGCAGCAGGCAGGTGCAGCCATAGTAGCTGACAGACAGTAGAGCCTAGGCAAAGCCCTGTCTCCCTCCCACCCACCMCCCAAAAAAGGGAAGGAAGTTGGGTAGGAGCCAGGACAAGGGGGCATGTTGAATTCCAGTCTTGGAAGCAGGGCTAAGTTCCCGGCTATGCAGGAACCAGTGTGCCAATCTAATAAACACGTGAAGCTGGCCAGGCTTCCCTAATCGCACTGTCACAGCGCCTTAGAGATTGTCTCTGCTGTCAGGAATACAGCTTTCTTCTGCTCTTGAAAGCCAGAAGGAGCACCCATCAGCCTAGCATGAGTCATGGAGCGTGCTACGTGAGGAGTGACAGAGGGACCTGTTGGCCTCTCCTATGCAACTCCTGTCCCAAAGCTAAGATTCTGCCATCCCTGCTGTGTGTGGTCAGAGCAGTAGCTGGGACGATCTTAAACCACAAGCATCTGTTTACCTGGCTCAAGAAACAAGGACAGGGCTTCCAGGCTAACCTTAGGCAATGTTCTGGATGAGTGGGGTCCTGATACAGAATGAGTAGTATGAGGCTCATAGTCCAGCATGCTGGGGTATTCTGAGTCATGGTATGAGCTACACTTCCGTTGTGTCCCAGTTGGGATCTGGTGCCTGTTAGGACTGGGGGAGAAAAGCACTGGGTCCAGTGCCAGAAGCAGCTTTATGTGTGAGTGTGCAGATGTGCAGTTGGGACATGGGGTGAGATAGGTAACTTCAGACCTTGTGCTCATGTCTGTGCTTTGCCTTGCAGCCCCCTGAGCAACCCCCGTACCCACACCACCAAGGTGGACCTCCCCATTGTCCACCCTGGAACAACAGCCATGAGGGCATGTGGGGTGAGCAGCGAGGGGACCCTGGCTGGAACGGGCAGCGAGACGCTCCGTGGAACAGCCAGCCAGACCCCAATTGGAACAACCAGTTTGAAGGACCGTGGAACAATCAGCATGAGCCACCACCCTGGGGTGGTGCCCAGCGTGAGCCGCCCTTCCGGATGCAGCGCCCCCCCCACTTCCGTGGGCCGTTCCCACCCCACCAGCAGCACCCACAGTTCAACCAGCCTCCACATCCCCACAACTTCAACCGTTTCCCGCCCCGCTTCATGCAGGATGACTTCCCCCCTCGTCACCCTTTTGAGCGGCCACCCTACCCTCACCGCTTTGACTATCCCCAGGGAGACTTCCCCACAGGTGAGTAAGCAGTGTAGGAAGGCCYGCTGGGGATGTCTCCTGCCTGCCCCTCTGCATCTGCCTTCCAGTGCTGTGGAAGGGACAAGCGTAGGGTGGGCATGGAATAGGCAGACAGGGCCCACGTGTGCTGGGAGCCAGGCCCCCTGCCAGAGGAGCAGCCAGCCAGCCAGACTGCCAGGCTGTACTTCGAGTACTGCTTCCTGCCCTGCCATTGCTGGCCTGGCTGCTAGCCTGCCTGAGGCTATGCCTTTGTCCCATCTCTTTCGGTTGCTGTCAGCCTGAGCTGCACACAGAAGCCCCAGGCAGGTGTTTCAGTGCCGACAATCCACGGGGCTCAGGGTTTGCCTCCCTCTGCCTGTGTCCTCGCTGCTCTCTTCAAAGGACCCCAGGCAGTTGGGGTGGAGTCCACCAGGAACCCAGCTTTAATGTTACCCTTTTACTGCTGGCTCACCCTGCTCAGTCCTGCAGAGAAGGCTTCAGCATAGTCTCAGTGAGAAGGTAGTTCAGCTTGCTGCCACTGGATGCTGTGGTAGTCCTTCAATCTTCTCTTGAGTCCCCTTACCTGCACCCATGTCTGTGAGAGCTCCAGACCCCAAGTGCTGGCTGGCTTCTCTTACTCCTTTGCTGAACTCTAATGGCCCTTTGCCCGATTTGACTACCCCAGCCAGCTGGAGATAAATGTTTTGTTTTGCAGACATGGGACCCCCTCATCACCACCCTGGCCACCGCATGCCACACCCTGGGATCAATGAGCACCCGCCTTGGGCTGGGCCCCAGCACCCTGACTTTGGCCCTCCTCCCCACGGCTTCAATGGCCAGCCTCCCCACATGCGGCGACAGGGCCCACCTCACATCAACCATGATGACCCTAGCCTGGTCCCCAATGTGCCCTACTTCGATCTTCCAGCGGGGTTAATGGCCCCCCTTGTGAAGGTGATATTGGGCCCTGGCCCGGGAGGTTGAATGGGAGGGGGCATGCTGGTTTTGTCAAGCTAAGTTCTTGCCTTGTTGCTAAATTCCACTGGGTGGCCAAGTAGGACTGACTCCTCAGGGCCCAGGCAACAGTTGTGTTCTCCTACAGCTGGAGGACCATGAGTATAAGCCTCTGGACCCCAAAGACATCCGCCTGCCACCCCCCATGCCTCCCAGTGAGAGGCTGCTTGCAGCTGTGGAGGCCTTCTACAGCCCACCCTCCCATGACAGGCCGAGGAACAGGTAGGGAAGCTGGACCCTAAAGCCTGGCTGAGCCCCCATCCTCCAAGTCTGTGCTGCAGACGAGGAACTGCTTCCTCTGAACACTACATT
>BDUI01000378.1:87772-99437 GCA_002335545.1 Apodemus speciosus | reverse complement strand
CTGGCAGCCTCACCTGGCTTGGCTCTCTGACTCAGCTCTTTCCATTGTGTTGTAGTTTCCTGTCCTGGAAGGATTATTTTCAGGTACCAGTTACCAGTATGACACTGGTGTCACTGGCTGCCTGCAGTGACTGTCTCTCAGAGCACCTGCTTATTGCTCATATCCTTGTACTTTTTTTTTTTGTTTGTTTGTTTTTGTTTTTTTAGAGACAGGGTTTCTCTGTGTAGCCCTGGCTATCCTGGAACTCACTCTGTAGACCAGGCTGGCTTCGAACTCAGAAATCTGCCTGCCTCTGCCTCCCAAGTGCTGGGTTAAAGGCGTGTGCCACAACCGCCTGGCTATCCTTGTACTTTTTTAAAGAACATTTTTWATATAGTGAACATGCCACTACTGTGTGTGGTCAGAGGACAGTGTCTCTCCTACCTTGTGAATCCAGGGCTGGAGCTGGGTCTTCAGGCGGGGCTCTGCCTGCTGTGCGTCCGTCTGGCTATCTTTATGTGTTATGTATATTGTATGCATTTTGGGGGAGAGGGTTAAGACAGCTATTTTACCCAGTCTGCTCCTGAACTTGCTATTCTGTATCCTCAGCTGCCTAGCGCTGACCACACTTGGCTTCCATACTTCTTTGTCACTATGGGTGACTTAGGGATGGCAGGAGGAAGGTGTTTTGGTGTGTGCCTGGACTGTAAATGAGTCCTGGACAAAGCTGATAGGTGGCTGCTTGTCCAGAAGCTGGCCTGAGGCCAAGGGTTTCAGGGCGAGTGACAACTAGTCACTGTCCTCAAGCAGGGCCACACCTTGCCACTGGACAGGGTAGTGACTCCATGTGGGCTCCACTCCCTGTGTAGTTTAAGCCATTAGGCACTGTGTCTGATGTGGGCTTAGCAGCAGCTGTGCTTGGTTTGCTGTAGGAGTGCCGGGCCCTGAACCAGAGCCTCCTTCATGTACTCTAGGCTAATGCTTTCCTCTACTCTCCAGTGACCCCAGCAAGGTTCCGATGGCATAGCAGTTGGGGCTTCAGGCCCCTGCTGCCTGCTCTATGGGAGAGCTTTCACCCTCTGATTCCAGCCAGGGTTGCATCTCACTGACTGAAACCAGTGAGAGACACCAGCAACCCTGCCTGAGAAGGGCTGCCCCTATCAGTGAGTGGCACACCAGGGTTCCCACACCTAGCTCTACCAGCCCTGTAGGCTGTCCTGAGGCCTTTGCACCTGCAGTGTCCTGACTGGAACACCCATCTCCTGTTGAGCTGCTCTGCTTGCCTCAGCTGAGCTGCCCCTCCTCCTCAGGGAGCCTTTTCACACAAACAGCTGGCTGGTATGATGGACTCTTTGCTCTTTGCTACATGTCTGTTTGTGATTTATATATTATTGCAAACTCTCTGTTTCATTTAAAACAAAACATATTTTGAGACAGGTTGTCATGGTGCTCAGGCTGAAACTTCCTGATTAGAGGATGCCGACCTTGCAGTATGATCTCCCTGCCCCTCCCTCCCAGAGTAGGGATGACAGGCATGCACCACCAAGATGGTGCTCTACCAACTGAGCTGTAGCTCTGGCCTTAAATTTATTCTTGGAGAGGCGGATAGAGATGGCTCAGCAGTTAAGAGCACTGACTGATCTTCCAGAGGACCTGGGTTCAATTCCCAGCACCCACATGGCAGCTTACAACTGTCTGTAACTCCAAGATCTGACACCCTCACACAGACATACATGCAGGCAAAACACAATGCACATAAAATAAAAATAAATAAGTTTGAAAAAAAGAAATTGGTTTTGAGGCAGGCTCTCTCAGTGTGGCTCAGGCTGTCCTCAGTTTCACCTCCGTGCTTCAGCTCCTGAGTAGCCTGGGGGCCACAGCAGCCACTGTTCCTGGCTGGGGAGTTCCTAGGAGAGTATTACCTCTCCTGCCCATGCCTTATTCATTCTGTATCCCAGGGTGTGGCTGCATGTTCCCAGTGGAGCTGTCAGAGGAGTCATGAAACCCTGGGTGGGGCTGGGTGCTGTGTACTGCACAGGCACGCTGGAYGTGGGTGTGCGGTGTCAGATATGCAGTGAAGAGGAAGCAGTAGCCGTGGACCTGTGAGATGGCTTAGTGCGTAGAGGCACTTTCCACCAAGTCTGATGATTTGAATCCAGTCATGGAAGCCACGTATAGAAGGAGAGATTCAACTCTTACAAGTTGTCCTCTGACTTACACAGGCTCTGTGCCGGTGCATGTCCTCCCAGTAAACAAATGAATGAAAGAAGTAGCCACTGGCTGTTCACACCAGAGGCTGAGACCAGCCTTAAGCTTCAGGGCAGCCACAGGCTACTTCTCACCTCTGCTTTACCTCTTTAGCATGGATATCCATTGGAGGGTAGAGAGGGCCTCATCACAGGGACCTAGCCTGCCCTTCCTCCAGCCCTTATTTTTTTGGTGTTGGTAATGGAAGCAAGCCATCAACTTGCACATCATAGGCAAATGGCTGAGGATGGTTTTCTTTGCTGGGAAATGTAAAATTAAAAAGCACACCCCCTTTGGATTAAGATAAACAAGTTTTCAAGCTTTTATGTGACTGTAGTATTTAGCAGCATTATTACCCCCATTGGGCTGGGTGAGCCTCAGGTCACGCCCTCCCCTGTGGGGTCCCAGATGCAGCTGCACTCTGGTGGGGTCTGGCAGGCAGGCACTTACCTCTTGGATTTTGTTCCCTGGGGGTCTCTCAGTTTGTCCCTTTCAGTCCTGGTAGTTTTGGAGACGGGCTAGGAGCTGGGAGTCTGGGCCACGTGGGGCTACTGCTCCATGGTCACACTGGACCGTGTGAGGAATAGGGCCTAGCTTGTGGCAGCTGTGCAGGGGCCTGACCCTACAATGCTAACTCTCACAGTGTGAAAAATGCAAGGAGAAGGAGGGTTCAGGACTGGCCTCCCTGAGTCAGAACTTAGGCACCCTTCCCTCAGTCCGGGGCCCAGTTCCTAGGGTTGGGAGACACTTTGCAAGTCAGTGGCCAGTCCTGGCTGGGGAGCAGTCATCCCCAGCACTCAGCATGGAAACCATCATGACATCCAGGGGTGAGAGTGTCTCACTTTTTTTGTTTTGTTTTGTTTTGGCTTGGTTTTGGTTTTTCGAGACAGGGTTTCTCTGTGTAGCCCTGGCTGTCCTGGAACTCACTMTGKAGACCAGGCTGGCCTCGAACTCAGAAATCCGTCTGCCTCTGCCTCCCAAGTGCTGGGATTACAGGCRTGCGSCACCACCACCGGGCATCTTGATGTTTTATGAATCTCATCAAGAAAGGAAGGATGGGGTGCTTCCATGAGAATGACTGAGGGTGAGCAAGCAGRTGTGTCTGAGTCTGTACAGGAGTGCACTAACCTGCGGGGATCTCTTAGGGTTTTCTGAAATTGATATGGGACGTTCAGTAGAGATAACCTGAGATGGTAAAGCTGCTCTGCCTGCTCCTCTAGTTAGCAGGAGAAGGGCTGGGTCGTCCTCTTAGGCCTAGTTTATAGTGCTGTGTTCTTGTCTTTGGAAATGGTTGGGGAGAGGCTTTGTGCTGGCAGGTGGAACTGCAGCATGTGGTGGCCAGGCAGAGGGAATACTGGCTTTTGTTCTTCCTTGTCTAGAGGTGACTTGACCCTGGTCCTTTCACCTGGCCAGTTACTCCTGTTTGTGTCAATTGACTGGACTATGGCTGAAGATCCTGGAGCTCAGCACTTGCTGTCTAAGGACCCAGGCAGTATCTGGATGGTGACCAAGACTGAGGATGGCAGTGATTGTCCAGACTGGGAAGGAGGGGTGGGGTAGCCCTACAAGTCTCAGGGTGGGTGTGAAGAGGCCTGTCAGTTTGGAAGCATCCTAGTGGAGGCCTTTGCATTCAAACCTAAGCCCTGGCCCATGTGCTCAGGGAGGGGATGGTGGGTTAGGCAGAGGTAGAGTCACTGAGAGAGAAGATGGATCCCAGGGGCCATGAAGGAAAGGAGTCTCTCAAAGCCCGGGGCCTCCTTGCAGACACAGTGTTGTGCAGAGTGGGCTTCTCCAGAAGGTGAGAGGTGGCCCTGGATGTGCCAGGCAAGTCTGCTGAGCTGAGGTGCCTTTTGGGGGTGATAACCTCAGGTTTTCCAGGATGCTGTTCAAGAACAGGCAGAGGGGAGTGTAGACCATGATGGGTGGTGAGCATGTAGTATCTGAAGGCTTTTGGGTACTGCTGCATCTGTTGGCTGTCCCGTGGACACAGGGTGGAGGCTACTTGAAGCAGAGTCTTCTTCTCTAATGCCCTGGGTGCTTTTAATGATGTCCTGGAGGGAGGCAGAGTCATCTTGTTTATAGTCATACCTTCACCTCGGCTTCTGGGAGGTTAGTCCACCCAGCCCTCTGGTTTGCAGGCCTCTCCCAAGGCTCTCATCCCAGACTCTCAGCATAGTGTCAACAGCCTTGTTACCTAGCATGTGCTCTTCTGCCTGATTGAGTCCTACCCCAACCCGTCTTCGTCTCTCTTTATTATCATTATTGTTGTTTGGAATARGGGTTTCACTGTTTAGCCCAAGCTAGACTTACCTACTACTGGGATGACTTGTGTGACATGTGGCTTGTGTGCTGTCTGCTGCAGAGTCCTTGCTTCAGCTTTGAAGCCCCTTACTATGCCACATGGTTCCTGTCTATCATCCTGGACTCCCTTTGTGGGTTGTCCTTCATGAAACCTAAGCATTGTCACGCACACTGCTTCCTTGGGCCCTGGTTGATGGAATAAGGGAGCAGGGAAGGACTGGTGGAGCCAAGGCCCTACTTCTGTTTGGGGGCACCTTCTTCACAGGGTTGGAGAAGCTTGAGTGGAGGCAGGATAGAGTGGCGTTTCTAGGGACAGGATGAACTTCTGTCTGGAGCCATGTGGTGTGAATGAATCACTACAGCTAGGCTTTGGTGGTAGGTTTTGGACACTGAGACTCTAAAAGGAGGTCTAGGGCTGGAGAGATAGCTCAGCGGTCAGTGACTGCTTTTCCAGATGTCCTGAGTTCTATTCCCAGAAACCACATGGTGGCTCATGACCGTCTGTAGTGGGATCTGATGCCCTCTTCTAATGTGTCTAAAGGCAGCTGCAGTGTACTCAATAAATAAAAAATAAATAAATCTGTTAAAATAATAAATAAATAAAAGGAGGTCTACTATCCCAGGGCTGCCTAGCAATCTAGGGCTGGGCTAGGAAGGGAATCCACATCTGTCGAATGGAGCTGTTGGCCCCTGCGCAGGACTGCTTAGCTGTTTCTCTGTTTTCTGAGACAAGGTTACCTACAAGGCTTGTCTACACAGCTCATAGCCATCCTCCTCAAGTCCTAAGGTGACTGGCATGTGCCATGATGTCAGGGTGAAACTACTTGCCTTAGTGAGTCAAATTAGGTGGTTGGAGGAGCTGGCAGAGGATGGTGGTTGGAGTAGGTTTGGCCTCCACAGACTGATGTGTTTGAATGCTTGGCCGATGGTGAGTGGCACTATTTGAAGGTGTGACCTTGTTGGAGGAGGTGTGACCTTGCTAAAGCAAGTGTGTCACTATGAAGGTGGGGCTTTGAGGTCTTAAAAATGCTCAAGCTATGTCCAGTATGAAAAAAATTCAGTCTCCTCCTGGCTGCCTTCAGATCAAGATGTAGAGCTCTTAACTCCTTTAGCACCATGTCTTGCCTAGATGATAATGGACTGAACCTCTGAAACTGTAAGCCAGCCCCAATTAAATGTTGTCCTTTATAAGAGTTGCCGTGTCTCTTCACAGCAATGGAAACCCTAACTAAGACACAGAGCCAGGCAGTCTGCTTTAAGGTCTGTTATCTCCGAAAGCTGCTGCAAGTGACCTTTCTTCTCAGGCTCATTTCTTGTAGAGGAGGCTGGGATCCTAGGCCACCTGGTAGCAATCGATGCTCTCTGCTTTCCACTAGTTCCACACATGGAGAGAGGGCAAATGTCCTCCGTTTGAGGTGGGCACACCCAGCTAGGGTGTCTCTAGATCATCCAGTTCATGGAACTGTTTGGGAATCTTAAAATTTTTCCTGAGTTGGGCGTGGTGGCGCACGCCTGTAATCCCTAGCACTTGGGAGACAGAGGCAGGCGGATTTCTGAGTTCTAGGCCAGCCTGGTCTACAAAGTGAGTTCCAGGATAGCCAGGGCTACACAGAGAAACCCTGTCTCGAAAAAACAAACAAACAAACAAACAAACAAACAAACAAACATTTCCTGGCTCCACTTTCTCAGTCACTCTGAATGGGCAAAGCATTCAAACACATCAGTCTGTGGGGACCAAACCTACTCAACCCACTATCCTCTGCCAGCTCCTCCAACCACCTGTCCTGTGGGCAGAGAAAGATGGCACAAGTCTGGAACCCCAGAGGACATGGAAGAGGCAAGCCAGCTACCATGGCAGCTGTCAGTATGGCCCACCACACCATGTGTGGTTTTCAACCTTTGGTCTTGTTCTGTGCTGCTGGGGATGGAAGCAGGACCTTGGGCTGGACGTGGGGCTCCATGTCCTCCCTCCTTACTTGACCAGTACTTGGCAGCTGTGACCCCAGCTAAGGCATCCTTTCTTCTGTGCTCTGTCAGTCTCAGGAGTCTACTGGCTTGGTCAGTGCTCATCTGCTTACCATCCCTGTCTGTCCATTTCTGACTTCAGGAGGAAACAGCCCTTTTGCCCTTCCTGCCCTGCACATCTGGACAGGTTTTTCTGGTGTACTTCATGCTGCTGCTGTAGCTGGGGTACAGATGTGGTGCTAGCGCTGGACCTACGGCCTCGCACAGGCACAACACTCCTCTTCCCATGAGACTCACCTGCCCAGAAAGGTCGGCTCTGCAGGCTGGGACAAGAGCCTGGTCTTGTTGGTGGAAAAGGTCTCTTCTCTCTTAACGTCTGCAGGTCAGGCAGCCTAGCTGGCTGTTCAGGTTCCTGACAGAGCAGAAGCACCTGGCCATGATCTTCTACACAGAGGCCTGACGTGCTAGAGGGAGAGGAGGAGCCGACTGACAGCATAAGCTGACCACAGGTAGCCACACTGCCATCTCTGCACCAGGCTCTCCTCATCCAGCCATGTGCACAATTTTGTTTTTGTTTTCCATTGTAGGGTCAGGGTCTCACTATGTGGCCCCGGCTGACCCTTTATCTCCTGTCCCAGCTTTAGCTCACTGAGATTCAGGCAGGTACCACTATCCCAGCTCAGACCTCTTTCTTTATTTCTTGCTTGCTTGCTTGCTTTTTTTTAAAGATTTATTTATTTATTATATGTAAGTACACTGCAGCTGTCTTCAGACACTCCAGAAGAGGGCATCAGATCTCATTACAGATGGTTGAGAGCCACCATATGGTTGCTGGGATTTGAACTCAGGACCTTCGGAAGAGCAGTCAGTCCTCTTAACCACTGAGCCATCTCTCCAGCCCTGACCTATTTCTTTAATTCCAAGGTCTTTTTTTTTTTTTTTTTTTGAAATGGAATTGCAAATGGCTGAGGATGGCCTCTAGCTTGCTGTGTAGCTAAGAATGACCTTGACCTTGGCTTTAGAGTTGGGGCATATGAGTGTGTGCATGTGCGTAYACAGACACAAAAAGAAACAGTGAGATTGTTGTAGTCATGTGCACCTGTGACAGTGGCCTCTCCCTCCCCCTCATGCTTTTCCTCCTCCTCCAGTTTCCCAGCAATCTGCAGCTGGCTGTTTCTGTGGTGAGCAGTCACCCTTTGGCACTGGCCTTTGGTGCTCAGTCTCTGGTTGCTTTGTGTGGCCATAGGGTCTGTGTGGTGGTTTTCTAGATTATCCTGTTATTCGGTTGTATTTGTATGTGTTGTGCTTAAGTCTATGGTAGATTTTCACTTCAATTTTTGTGCGTGCCTGAGTATATGCAAGTACACATGTGTGCTCATGCATGTGGAGTCTGGGAGAGTTGTGTTGAGTGTCTCCTATTGCTCTTAACCTTGTCTTTAAAATGTTTTAAATTTTGTATCATATATATGCTTACCCACAAGACTGTCACGGTGTTCATGTAGAGGTTAGAGGTTGGCTTCTACCTTGGATGGTTCAGGGATCAAACCGAGGTTGTCAAGGCTTCGTGACAGGTGCCCTTACTGGCTGAGCCWTATCACTGGCTTAACCTTTCCTTTTGAGAATCTCTAATTGGACCCAGGACTTCCCGATGGCTGGAGTTCCTGCCCTCAGCTCTTGAGTGCCCACATCTCCTTCCTAGAGTTACAGATGTAGTCAGCCACACCAAACCTTTCTTGTTTTCTTTGAAACGTGCCACTAAGGGTCTGAGTCACGTTTCCATGCCTGCCCAGCAGGCACCTTTCCACGGAGCACCTCCTCACACCAGGGCTGTACTCCCAGCCCCTGCCTCCCGCCCAGCTTGTTGAGTTATGTCTTGGCCCTCAAGGATGTTCTTTTGGAGGGGAAGTGCAGAGCCGAGGCTCCTCTAGAGCTAGTAATTCCCCTGCCTTAGTCTCCGAAGACCGGCATGCCCGATCTGCTGGGGTGACTCTCTGGGAACCATGACATGACTCCACGGCAGCGGGACGTGTGTAGGCTAGTGCCAGTGTGCTTTGCACACCAGCTTTCCATGAGCCCCAAGACAGCTGAAGCGCCGTACAGTGGGGGCAGCTCAGCGGCTGCCGGGCACTTAGTCGTGGTTTCTCTGCTGGCTCCTGGCGTCTTTGCACTTTCCCCATCTGTGTCTTTCCTGGGATGGTCTGTGTGTGTTTTGCCACTCAGTGGACAGTGCTGTGTAGGAGGACAAGTGCTCTGTAGACACCCTGACCGCCTAGTTTCTCGCTGTTCTGTGAGCATTTGAGTTTGGGCAGCCTGAGTTAGTATTTCACTGTAGTGTCAGGTCTAAGGACTCATTTTTATTGGTCACTTCAGTGTGTGGATGGGAACCTGGGTCATGGCATGCTCCATAAGCTGGGGTGAACCGGCCTGAGCGTGCAGCCGAGGTTCTGTACACACGCGGCAGGCACCCCAGCTTCTCTGCCTTCATCCATCCCTGAGTCCGAAAGGTTTGTCCTGTGTGTTTTTTATTTTTACATTTTATACTGAATGAAGGCACAATCATTTGAGTTTTCACCTGTATCTTTTATATAGCACCAGTGTGTGACCTGCAGGCTGAGAGCCATTTCGTTCTGTGTTGGTTCAGCACCTTGCCGAAAGCTGTCCTTCTTTCTGTTACCAAGCTACCTCCCCGCTTCCAGCTTTCGGATGAGGCTMCTGGTGTGGCTTCTATCTACTTCTTTAAAAAATATTACACTTATTTATGTTGAGGCACTGTATTGTATGCATGGAGGTCAGAGGACAACTTGCCAAGAGTAGGGGTCAAACTCAAGCATCAGACTTAGAGGCGAGCGCCTTTAGCCACTGGGCCGTCTCTCCTGCTCTGCTTTTATTAGATTCCATTGGARCAGGGCTAGAGGTGTAGCTCCGTCATGGAGCCCTTGCCTCGCATGCACCAAACTCAAGGTTCCACCTCTAGCATTGTAAACATGCAAACAGCACCACATGCAGGGCAGTGCGGTGCTGCCTGCACACCTGCAATCCCAGTGCTTTGGGGGCTGAGGACAACTCCTGGGAGTTGAGGCAAGCCCGAACTGCATAGGGAGTTCAAGGCTAGTCTTGGCTACATATTGACATCCTGTCTCAAAATGACAAAATAATAATGATAATAATTAGCAAATAGATCTTAGTGGGCGTGTCTCACAGTTACATCTAGGCTCTGGTAGGCTGCATGGTGTACACTTGTCTTCTGNAAGTCCTGGTTGTCCTGGAACTCACTCTGTAGACCAGGCTGGCCTCGAACTCAGAAATCCTTTGATTTCTGGGATTACAGGTGTGCGCCATCACCACCCGGCACTACTTGGCTATTTTTAACATTTTTTAATAAATTAAAAATTAAGCTGCTAAAGATGCTTGCCACCAAGCCTTCTGATTTGAGTTTGAGCCCTGGGACCTACATGGTGAATGAGAACTGACTCTTACAAGTTGTCTTTTGACACCCAGATGCACTGTGGCATACACAGTTCTGCCTTTCTGTATCAGTCTGAGAATGATTCCACAGTTAGCAGAAGTCTGGCTGGAGTTCAGGGAAGTGGCTTAAGCCCGCACATCTGGGACACACAGGTTAGTGTCTGCAGTGGCATTGTTTCATCTCCAGAGCAGGCCCCAGAATTTGTTCGTGTGCCTCTGCCAGCTCTGTTCCATGGCTGATCGTGACTTTGCTGAGTAGACAACAAGGCTGGCACCTGATTTTGTTCTGCAGTGCAGTCTACACATTGTGTTTCTCAAAACCCCCAGTGGGAGTGGTCCAYAGTACTTTCTTTACCGGCAAGGCTCTACAGGCAGTAAGTTGCGCACCTGACCTTCTGGGTCTGGCATGCATGAAATACACTAGGAAACTTGCTAGGCTGTGTACAGGGCTCCTGGGAACGGCTTCGTTCTGTGTTTAGAGTTGAGTCCCATTCAGAAGATGGTGCCGTGTGATATGAACCCTCCCCATAACCAGAAAGAGCCCCAGGCAGGAAGCCCTGTTGGCTAGATACTTTGCAGCCAGGCGTTCTCCCAGCACATCTGTGAGTGAGGAACGGTGTCCTCCTGACTTAGTGTGGCCTGCCCTTTTTTATGGTCTATCTTGTTCCTCATGTTTACCTTTATTTATTTATTTATTTATTTATTTATTTATTTATTTATTTATTTGTCGAAGTGCTGATAATAAAACCTAGGACCTTGTCTGTGCAAATGTATGCTCTGCTCAGCCACACCTCTGTTACTTTGTTAACTTTAAAATAATTTTATTATTATGGAGGAGGTAGAGCACGTGCTACATTGTGTGTGGAGATTAGAGTGGGCACAATATGTGTAAGGCAGTCAGGGGACACAGTGTGTACATGAAACCATCCCTTTTCTTCCATCTGTATGTAGGTGCTGGAGATTGAAGCTGGGTCACCAGGTCCACGTGGTGGTGGTTTGAATGCAGATGGCTCTCGTAGAACACATATTAGAGGGAGTGGCACTATTTGAAAGAATTGTACAGATTAAGAGGTGTGGCCTTCAACCAAAGAGTATATATGGGATGGTCTGAGGCCCCTGGCACATGTGTAGCAGAGAACTGCCTTGTCTGGCCTCAGTGGGGGAAGATGCGCCTAATCCTGTAGAGACTTGATTACCTAGGGGAGTGGGGAAGAAGGGGCGCTTCCTTTTAGAGGTAAAGGGGAGGGGTGATGGGGTGAAGAGCTCAACTCTGGGAGGGGCGACTGGGAAGGGGCAACATTTGGGATATAGATTAATTAGTTAAAATGTAATAAAAAAGAGGTGTGGTCTTGTTAGAGGAGTTGTGTCACGGGGGTGAGTTGTGAAGTTTCAGAAGGCCAAGCCAAGGGCAGAGTGTGTCTCTCTCTCTGAGATAGTTACAGCCCCGCATATGAGGCTTGGCTTGTGTGCTGCCATGCTCCTGCCCTGACGAGAATGGACTAAGCCCCTGAAACTAAAATCCCGGTCCTGGATTTTCTTACAGCAATAGAGCAGTGACTAAGACGCCAAACTTGTAATTGGGCCATCTTGCCAGCCTAGTTTTTTTTTCTTTTCTTTCTCTTTCTCTTTCTCTTTCTCTTTCTCTTTCTCTTTCTCTTTCTCTTTCTCTTTCTCTTTCTCTTTCTCTTTCTCTTTCTCTTTCTCTTTC